>CATKWJ010000066.1:0-26588 GCA_949825065.1 Odontocerum albicorne
TTTGACACTGTCTTACACGGCATTCATTATACAGTATTTATTTAAACAGTCTTAGTACTCTTTTGATAGAAAAACATTACAAAAACGTTACATTTCTGTTTGACACTCTCTTACACGGCATTCATTATACAGTATTTATTTAAACAGTCTAAGTACTCTTTGATAGAAAACCATTACAAAAACGTTACATTTCTGTTTGACACTGTCTTACACGGCATTCATTATACAGTATTTATTTAAACAGTCTAAGTACTCTTTTGATAGAAAACCATTACAAAAACGTTACATTTCTGTTTGACACTCTCTTACATGGCATTCATTATACAGTATTTATTTAAACAGTCTAAGTACTCTTTTGATAGAAAACCATTACAAAAACGTAACATTTCTGTTTGACACTGTCTTACACGGCATTCATTATACAGTATTTATTTAAACAGTCTAAGTACTCTTTTGATAGAAAACCATTACAAAAACGTTACATTTCTGTTTAACACTCTCTTACACGGCATTCATTATACAGTATTTATTTAAACAGTCTAAGTACTCTTTTGATAGAAAACCATTACAAAAACGTAACATTTCTGTTTGACACTGTCTTACACGGCATTCATTATACAGTATTTATTTAAACAGTCTAAGTACTCTTTTGATAGAAAACCATTACAAAAAACGTTACATTTCTGTTTGACACTCTCTTACACGGCATTCATTATACAGTATTTATTTAAACAGTCTAAGTACTCTTTTGATAGAAAACCATTACAAAAACGTAACATTTCTGTTTGACACTGTCTTACACGGCATTCATTATACAGTATTTATTTAAACAGTCTAAGTACTCTTTTGATAGAAAAACATTACAAAAACGTTACATTTCTGTTTGACACTGTCTTACACGGCATTCATTATACAGTATTTATTTAAACAGTCTAAGTACTCTTTTGATAGAAAACCATTACAAAAACGTAACATTTCTGTTTGACACTGTCTTACACGGCATTCATTATACAGTATTTATTTAAACAGTCTTAGTACTCTTTTGATAGAAAAACATTACAAAAACGTTACATTTCTGTTTGACACTCTCTTACACGGCATTCATTATACAGTATTTATTTAAACAGTCTAAGTACTCTTTTGATAGAAAACCATTACAAAAACGTAACATTTCTGTTTGACACTGTCTTACACGGCATTCATTATACAGTATTTATTTAAACAGTCTAAGTACTCTTTTGATAGAAAACCATTACAAAAACGTTACATTTCTGTTTGACACTGTCTTACACGGCATTCATTATACAGTATTTATTTAAACAGTCTAAGTACTCTTTTGATAGAAAACCATTACAAAAACGTAACATTTCTGTTTGACACTGTCTTACACGGCATTCATTATACAGTATTTATTTAAACAGTCTTAGTACTCTTTTGATAGAAAAACATTACAAAAACGTTACATTTCTGTTTGACACTCTCTTACACGGCATTCATTATACAGTATTTATTTAAACAGTCTAAGTACTCTTTTGATAGAAAACCATTACAAAAACGTTACATTTCTGTTTGACACTGTCTTACACGGCATTCATTATACAGTATTTATTTAAACAGTCTAAGTACTCTTTTGATAGAAAACCATTACAAAAACGTAACATTTCTGTTTGACACTGTCTTACACGGCATTCATTATACAGTATTTATTTAAACAGTCTTAGTACTCTTTTGATAGAAAAACATTACAAAAACGTTACATTTCTGTTTGACACTCTCTTACACGGCATTCATTATACAGTATTTATTTAAACAGTCTAAGTACTCTTTTGATAGAAAACCATTACAAAAACGTAACATTTCTGTTTGACACTGTCTTACACGGCATTCATTATACAGTATTTATTTAAACAGTCTAAGTACTCTTTTGATAGAAAACCATTACAAAAACGTAACATTTCTGTTTGACACTGTCTTACACGGCATTCATTATACAGTATTTATTTAAACAGTCTTAGTACTCTTTGATAGAAAAACATTACAAAAACGTTACATTTCTGTTTGACACTCTCTTACACGGCATTCATTATACAGTATTTATTTAAACAGTCTAAGTACTCTTTTGATAGAAAACCATTACAAAAACGTTACATTTCTGTTTGACACTGTCTTACACGGCATTCATTATACAGTATTTATTTAAACAGTCTAAGTACTCTTTTGATAGAAAACCATTACAAAAACGTTACATTTCTGTTTGACACTCTCTTACATGGCATTCATTATACAGTATTTATTTAAACAGTCTAAGTACTCTTTTGATAGAAAACCATTACAAAAACGTAACATTTCTGTTTGACACTGTCTTACACGGCATTCATTATACAGTATTTATTTAAACAGTCTAAGTACTCTTTTGATAGAAAACCATTACAAAAACGTTACATTTCTGTTTGACACTCTCTTACACGGCATTCATTATACAGTATTTATTTAAACAGTCTAAGTACTCTTTTGATAGAAAACCATTACAAAAACGTAACATTTCTGTTTGACACTGTCTTACACGGCATTCATTATACAGTATTTATTTAAACAGTCTAAGTACTCTTTTGATAGAAAAACATTACAAAAACGTTACATTTCTGTTTGACACTCTCTTACACGGCATTCATTATACAGTATTTATTTAAACAGTCTAAGTACTCTTTTGATAGAAAACCATTACAAAAACGTTACATTTCTGTTTGACACTGTCTTACACGGCATTCATTATACAGTATTTATTTAAACAGTCTAAGTACTCTTTTGATAGAAAACCATTACAAAAACGTAACATTTCTGTTTGACACTGTCTTACACGGCATTCATTATACAGTATTTATTTAAACAGTCTTAGTACTCTTTTGATAGAAAAACATTACAAAAACGTTACATTTCTGTTTGACACTCTCTTACACGGCATTCATTATACAGTATTTATTTAAACAGTCTAAGTACTCTTTTGATAGAAAACCATTACAAAAACGTAACATTTCTGTTTGACACTGTCTTACACGGCATTCATTATACAGTATTTATTTAAACAGTCTAAGTACTCTTTTGATAGAAAACCATTACAAAAACGTAACATTTCTGTTTGACACTGTCTTACACGGCATTCATTATACAGTATTTATTTAAACAGTCTTAGTACTCTTTTGATAGAAAAACATTACAAAAACGTTACATTTCTGTTTGACACTCTCTTACACGGCATTCATTATACAGTATTTATTTAAACAGTCTAAGTACTCTTTTGATAGAAAACCATTACAAAAATAACAATTAAAAAACTGTGTTATACAGGGTGGAGCACGAATGCTGCTACAAAAACAAATGTGAATATTTCTGTTATTTAAAAAAAAAATCTTTTTTTTTTCAGAAGAAAAGGCGGTATATATATATTTTTTTAAATGAACAGTATTGAAGACGCAGATAGAATACGAGTGGTGCAACTGTATTATGAACTAAAGTCTCCAATTTTGTTATTTCGTTTTGTTGAGAGCGATGTAAACTTCATAAATTACTTATTTATGTCTGACGAGGCGCACTTTGATTTAAACGGAAATGTAAACAAGTAAAATTGTCGTATATGGGCCAGTGAAAATTCTCAAAACATCCACTCAGTGAGGTTGCAAGCAGAACGTGTGACTGTGTGGGGGGCAGTATCTGCCAACTGTATTGTCGGCCCTTACTTTTTTTAAGAAAACGATGCCAATGTTACAGTGAATGGAGAGCGCTATCTAAACATGCTGGAACATTTTTTCCCCAGAAATGCGCCGAAGACGAACACCTTTCCGAAATGTATGGGTTTAACAAGATGGAGCCAGTTGTTACATAACAAGATCAGTAATGGCGGCCCTACGTGAAAAATTTGGTTAAAAAATAATTTCACGAAACATAGTTGCCCCCCAAGGCCGCCTGACCTCACTGTTCCAGATTTTTATGGGGATATTGTAAGCAAGAGGTGTATAAAACTAAGCCACGCAATAAAAACGAATTAAAAGAATCCATAAGGGCCGTTATTGAAGCAATACCCCGGGCAACATTAACAGCGGCAATGAACAACGTTTTGGTCAGATGCAGGGTTTGCATTAACGAAGGTGGAGGACATCTTAAACAAATTATTTTTAAAAACTTATTCCTATGTTAAAAATTTAATAGAATTCTTGATTTAAAACAATAAAGAAATAAAAAAAAATTAAAATAACAGAAATATTCACATTTGTTTTTGTAGCAGTATTCGTGCCCCACCCTGTATAATAAAAAAAGACAACCTCCTGAAAACCCAGACGAGTCCAAAATAATAAAAAAGCAAACTAAAATATTTAATTTAATTCATCCTGGCAAGAACACCTTTTTTACATTACTCTTGTAAGTAGTGAAGGTCATAAGTTCACACAATGCTCATACTGATTGCCCAATTTGTGTAGTGTTATACAAATAATAAGTTGTTTAATAAAATATTTTGCTTGAATGGCCGGGCATAGGGGTTTCAATTGACCGTCTATGTTAATTCGACACTCTGGATATTGGTTACTTTACATTCAAGAAAACGGCTAACCGGTTTTAACCGATTATGCAAAAATATACAAATAAATATATTTTTCAAGGAGAAACACTAACTTTTTTGTTTAAATGTTATCTTTTTCCTTAGTAAATTCCTATTTCCTTGGTTAACGTTCGATTCCTAGTTGATTAAAAAAAATACAACTCTTTATTTAACTGTTAGGAATCAGTTTCTTGCATTTTTGGGCAATTAGAATATAGTAGATGATATACGAGGATATACTTGCATTTATTTCGCTAAATTTCTCTGGAATTCCAGTCAATGATTGCGCCTGTGAACTGTCGAATAGTTCTCTTTAGAGCTATGACAAAACGCTACACCAAAATATGGTAAAAATAATGTAGTTGGATACATTTTTTTTTTAAATTTCGTAATCGATTAAGCAAATAAAAATATTTGGTTTCTGGTGATTTTGAAATGGTTCGAATAACCGGTTAACTCATATAAGTTTAAATTGATTTGGAAGCCCTAGCCGGGCCATATAAAGAAAGTGTAGCCTGACAAGTAGAATTAGTTCCGGACTGTTAAAATTTGAGCATACAATCTTATATTGTGTTGTGAGGTCAATCATCTTTCTTACAAGGTTGTAAGACTTATCACTCTCAATAACAGACCCTAGTCCAACTCAGGTGTTTAATGAATAGGATATCATTAAACTTGGCAGGATTCATGAATAAAAAAAAATTAAAGAAAATCACAAATTTATTGCAAGTTGTTAAGTTACCTAAAATAGTTATTGTTATTATAAATGGTTTATATCGTAAATACTCGTAAATGTGATGAAACTTTATATGACAATTAAAAATGGATTTAAGTGAAACAAAAAGGGTACTACACTAATCAAAAACTGTAAAAAGAAATTTAGCTTTTTAATAAAATATTTTCGACTTCAGGAGATCAGTTAAAGTTTTGTATTCCAATTATTGAAGATATAAATAATCAGAGATTTTGTTTTAATTCTTGAAAGTGTTATAATAAAGTTATGTCACCTAATTTGAAGCATCTTACCAAGTTTTCAGTTCCAAATATTATATATATTTATCACAACTTTTTTTCCAGGGAAACAAAATTATTTTAAAACATCTATTTTATTTTTTGAAATAAAAAATACATCACATTATAAATGTACTCGTACAATTCAAAGTCCCTTTCTCTATGAAATTAATGAAACTTGCAAAAACATTCTGTTTTTACCAGCTAGTGGTATATCATGATCTGGTTATATGAATCACTGATTGATTTTGACCGTGGCAAAGTTTTCCGGAATAACTGTTTCCTAGATTCGAATACAGGTTCAATACCTTCATTAATGGACCTGTCTTACGCAAGTACACACGCCAACTACATTTATGGCATTTGTGTTAAAAGTAGACTTGGCTTTTTTTTTATGACGTTTGTTTGTATAAATATCATTGAATTGAATATAAATAAAGAATGAAAAACTTATAATCATGAGTATTTTTGTAGAAAATATCAGTGGATAATTTATTATAGATATTTTTATATCAGACGTCTGTCTTCCAGCCCAAAGGTAGCGAGTCAATTTCAGTTGGTAGCCATTATATAAATAATAGGGGTTGAGACCGGTTTTCACTTAACACCTCTTATATATCTTTCTAGTTGGTCGGAAGAGATTGCCACATGTCAATCAACTCACCAGGTACTGTATGAATTTAAGTTAGCTAACAAATATACATATACAATACGTGCTTTAAAAAGTGAATTAAAAAATAGTCCTTTTGTAAAAAATAATCTCACTTCAGTGACGTAGCGTATTTTTCCTGGTTTTATATCATCCTTTTTTTCAATTTTCCTATGCTCCTTCTAGTCATCGATACAAATTTTGCCCAAAGGCACTCCTCCTCCGATGGTGACACACCTGAGTGTGAAAAGAATAGTAGCGACGACGGATTTAAGGTTCAACGTCACAGGATAAGGAAAATGACTTGGAACGCAGTAAATATACTTAAAATGCGGCTTAAGGCCTGGAATTCAAACATCTACAGTTAACAGTACTTTCGCAGAAAACTTCGAATGCAGTAAAACTATCATTTGACGCCAATAGATCGGTTTCATAGGATAGTTTTGCTGCAGTGAAGATGCTTTTGAAAATTATTGACTCAATTTTCATCGCAGTATCACAAAATATGATCCGTAGATTGATCCTGATGGCTGCAAAAATGACAACAGGACAAAGAGACATGATTGAAGCAAAAAAGTTTGCCATTAAAGCTCTCATGACCAGAGAGAAGTTGAGTAGTTTGGATGCACCCATGGAGAGCCGAAGCGTGCCCTGGTGCAATATTTTTTTAATGTCTGCCTTCTCTTCGGGGGTGACGATCATCGATGGGCATGTATGGAATATAATCCATAATGTATATCCTCCATATCTCAATCAAAACTTTCTAAATAATTGTGTTGTTGGTTGGAAGAGATTACCATTTGACAATAAACCCGCCATATTCTACACTGTACAACAAAGTTTTAAATAAATAAATAGAATTTTGAAATATCTGACATTAGATTTCTTTTCATTTTCACGCTCTGTCCATTTTCGATAACAAAAATACACGAGTACTTGGAATATTCATATGAAGATCTCTGTGACCTTGCTAAAAAACATGACCTTTATGCGTTCAATTTATCTTTGTAAAAAGATCTATTCCATTTTAATAAAGGATGATTCCATTTTAACAAAGGCTATTCTCGTAATTATTTATATTTTTTCCTTTTATTTTGATGTGAAAAACCTCATACTGTAGACATTATTGCTTAGTTTTCTGGATCAGTTCTAGGTCTCTGCAAAAATGTTCTGCGCCCGGTTACGTAAAATTTGGTGATGTCTTAAAAGGAAATCTGGTATTTCATGTAGCCAAATTAGTAGGAATCCAAAATTTCATTTAAATGTTTGCAATAATATCCTAGCAACCTCACCACTCGCACACGGAATAATCTTGTTTAACGAATTTTCCGATATCGTTATCTTCCAAATCTCAGTGGATAAATTGAGGGTTGAGCTCCTAAAAAACTTTGTAGGCATAACTGAGCCACTTCACAGGGAAGCATAAGTAATATTTGCTCGTGTTGTTATTATTTTTAAACTTTATTTACTCCATTTTTTTTGTATTATGCATTATGTTTGATGTAATTGGGTTACACCTGTATCACCTTAGTGTTGAGAACCTCCGTGGTTGGTAAGCCAACTGTCTCATTTTTAAAAGGGTGTAAAACCTAGGTTGTACTGTACACAGCAAAAATGTCTTACAATATAATACTGAAGATTCCCGATTCCCTTGAGATGCTCCACAACCAACTTTATGAATTACTCTTTCCTATCTTTTACGACATTCTGTTGACTGAATGGCATTCGGTAACAGTAGTCCTGTGGCAGTCTTAATTTTGTTACCCATTGAAAAGAAGAGCTTAATTCCTATAATTGTATCATTTACTAGTAGTGTCTCCACGTTTTCGTCATCTCGTCATTCAATATTGTAATTTAATAATTCGTCTAATTCAAAACGTTGACAGTTGATCAAGAATACCCAATTCTTCAATAATATAGACATTCGTGCATTCAACAGTTCTGGGAATCCATCCATGAATAATACCCTTAGCTAAGACCATGTTTCAAACACGCCACTCTTCTGACTGTCTCTGTTTTTAACTCGCATATACACGCCAGAAACTAAGTGTTGAGCTTCTAACTATAACATATGAATTAAAATACTTTTCGACTTTGTTGGATCATGTGTTGAGAATTTTAGATGGCCCTATGACCAAACGAGTGTTTATATAAAGCCCAGGGAATGGATTGACAACCCTTGTTGGTCGAGAGGATTTCATAACAAGATTTTATAATATTTTAGGGGAAAATTATATGGAACACACTCATATAAATTAAAGTTTAAGACGAATAATTTACATTTACTGGTTGAGGTTTCCTGAAACGATGGAGTTTTAATTTGTCTTTTGGTATTTAAAGCCTTCTTTGGTTTATTGCCGTGATACTTGTATATTACATCATTATGTATTAAGTACATCTCTGGGAAGCGTGGTATGTTGAGATCATCCGGGTCTCAACATAAACCGCCTTGTTTAGGTAAAGCGAGCAAACAAACCCAGAACTTTAGGATTGGCTGGTCCTATCGAATAGAATAGGCTTTCGCTGGAGTGTTGAAAGGCTGAGAACATTGATACTTTTTCATGTTCAAGAAGTTTCATAAAATGTTATTATTTTAAATATGCCATATCTCAAACAAATCAGGGGCGCCTTTTGAGTGACTTGGATTAGTTCATTTCAATCGTGTCGACATAACCAGATGTACGAGTATATCTTATTAGCCCAGAAAGATGCAAATGTGATGACGTTCTCATGCTTCTCTTGGCAGGTCTACTTCCAGACCAGCTAACAGAGCATAATGGGCAAACCACGAGGTGCGACATGATTGAATATCAACACACATGCGAAGTGGTGGGTTATTTGTGCTAATCCTCCATTTGAGGAGATTCTTTTTTGATCTTCCCACTTGATTAAAAAATGGTGCCATAGAAATCAATTTATTAATTCACTAAAATATATGATAATCATACTTAGTCTCAATAAAACAATATACTAACCACGAAACTAATAATCATACTTAGTCTCAATAAAACAATATACTAACCACGAAACTAATAATCATACTTGTCTCAATAAAACAATATACTAACCACGAAACTGATAATCATACTTAGTCTCAATAAAACAATATACTAACCACGAAACTTATAATAAAAAAGTATTTTATATAGTTTTGAAATTTGTTTTGGATGCTAAATCGGAATTTTATTTTTAATCCCATTTCATCCCAAAGTAGGGCTCGTCACATCCAGGGCCCGGCCCTGTAGATTCGAATAAAATTTTCTTGTATAATAAATACACAAAGGCAGTGTGGAAAAAATAAGCATAATAGGACTAAAGAATTTGGAAAAAGGGAAATCGTACGCAGAATACGTTTAATTTATGCCAGCTTCCCCAGTGTTGCGCTGCCGAGGCCATTATTTTAAATCCACAAAAGCCATATTTACTTCTTTGAAATATTTCTCAGGAAATGTTTAAGGGTTCTTTTTGCGTGGAGCTTTGTTAAGCTTGGGAGTATGTCAAATTTTTCAATAAGAATTTCGATAACAATGAATTGGAAATAGTAACAATGCCTACCAAATTCAGAGAGATAAATTAAAAAAATAAAATTTATCGCTTTGTTACATAAAGAAATCAGAGTAAAATGCACGTGTATGTGTTAAAAACCAACCTTAATTTTATTCGTTTTGAAATATTAGAGGAAACATAACGGCGCGTATGAATTATTTAATTATTTACATCTAATTTCATATTTTTAATTCACCAGTGACGAGTATTTTTTACTTTCATAAGTTATAATTTATAATCTTTATCTCTTTTGATTAGTTTACGACTAATCATCATCATTATCTTGTCGTGTAGCTCATAACTGAGCATCGTGACTTCCATGATACCCTCTGATGACTCATCCTCCATTCATCCCTGTACTCCGCGGCTCGAAGGATTCTCCCTCTTGTGCGTCGTCCTTCCACGCTTCTAGCAACCACAAACCTCTCCAACCTGTACCCTTGGCCACGAGCAAAGTGTCCAAAGAATCGGAGAACTCATCGAAGGCATATTGTTGACAATCTGTCGGTGATTCGAGAATGGAGGCGTTAATTCGCCCTGCTGTCCATGGAATTCGTAATATCGTTTTCCAGCACCGCATTTCAAATGCATCTATTCTACGTCTCTAGCTTGCTCTGAGTCCAAGTCTCCGTGCCATGCCTGAATATTGCAAAGACGAGATCTTAACTAGGCACATTTTCGTCGTGATGGTGAGTTCTGCTCTTCCATATCCTTTCCAGCTTTGACATCGCATTTTTTGCCATTCCAGTTCTTTTTTTACCTCAGACTCACATCCTCCATTATTGGTAATACTGGAGCCTAAGTAAATAAAATCACTAACCATTTCCAGACCATGACTCACAATATTTGGTGGCAGTTTGTTATTGCGGTCTAGTACGAGTATCATAAGCTTAGTTTTTGACCTATTGATTTCCAGGCCTAGGAACTTGGTCTCGTTTTTCACATTTTTAAGGAGCGTGACCATTTCTTCTTCTGATGTGGCAATTAATGTCGTGGCATCTGCATATCTTAGATTTGACAGCTTTCTTCCATCATAGCAATCCCACTGCCCCAGTCTTCAAGTGCTCGACTAATATCAAAGATAATTACGCTATTGTTGAGATGGACTCAAATTGATACCTAACGAATTCTCACCTACTTCGTGGCCTAGTTGGTAAGACGCATGTTTACCTGCATTTCTGTTTTTACCAGGGGTTTTTGGTTTGATTCCTGATGGTACAAAAAAATGTTCTCAGCTTGGTAAAAAGTTTTTTCGGTAACAATACTCGCATACGCCGAGTGTTGTTGCCTTTTCACGTGCAGTAATATTGCCAAGACACGCACTGATGAATTTTGAGTTCTGTGCGTACACCGGTGGTTCTAAACTCGAAGGTACTATTATTTGGACCGATATTAAATATTGTCTCCGAATAATAAACATTGTCTACTAATTCAGATACGCTGAAGGGTACGTTACAAAAGAAGAAGACAGAAGAAAAAGTGTTTTTTATGGGGTTGTACTAAGGCCATACTACATAACAGTATATCATTGGGTTGTATGTAATGATTTTTTAAAACGAAAATCAACCAATATTTGGCTAACTTTGTACATAAACTATTGAAGAATGCCTATACCTATATAGTTTAAATGAACCGATAACATTTGCATTATGTGTTGGATTTTTCCATAGGATACCTTAGTAGGATTTAACTCAACTGAAAATGTGTAATTTTGTAAATATACTTAACTAAGATCGTATAATTTTGAATATATACTGAATTGAGTATATAATTTTGTCAGAATATTAAATGAATGTGAACTTAAGGTTGATATATTAAGTAAGAACAAAAAGAACATTCTGAGACAGTTCTAGAATGAATGAATGAAGAAATACTAACAAAACAAATATACATATACAATAAAAATGTGAGTGAAAGGCGTGATAGAAGGAAAGTATGGTTGAATCAAGTGTATGATATTTTGAAACAAGTAAAAGTCAGCGAAATTGTAGGTATTATTTGAAAATGTGTATGGATGTAGAAGAAGCGAAAAACTACGTGAGTCGCGATGAGAAAGTCTGGCGTTCTCTCCCCTCTGCTTACCGCGGCAGGAAAAAGTATGTATGTATTTATAATTTTGCATATATAGTGTCTCAGTTTAGTTAAATCTAACTAAAGGTGGTATCAGGCCAATTCAATCTAAAGTTTCCGATTTATCTTTGAATTTTTGCATGGCTTAACTTTTGACAATTGAACACAAAAGTTTGTCGAGAATTGGACGGGCATGGAATTCACGAGTAGTTCAATTTTGTGAGGGATCGATACTAATGTGGACAAATCTATGGCTTTTTGGTAAAGAGGTACAAGTCATCAATTACTTATTTGTCAGTTTGAAGTTTTGCAGCACTTGTATTCCTGAAATACAGACCTCAGGTAAATTTTAAAGGTAAACTTTGAATACATAAATTATTTATGTATTCAAAGTTTACCTTTAACATTTACCTGAGGTCTGTATTTCAGGAATACAAGTGTTGCAAAACTTCAAACTGACAAATAAGTGATTGATGTCTTGTACCTCTTTACCAAAACGACATTGAAATTATGGATGTCGTCTATGGATACAGATAAATTAGACCAACGCATAAGTACGGGTACAGCACCAGAAGAAAAAGGTTATGGTATATATTACAATTCGTTTTACCTATACATTGAAATAAAATTAGTTATGCGAATTACCATGTTTAATTTTTTAATTCAGTTGTTCAGTTGGACGACCTCCATGGCATTTATTAAAAAAGGGTCCTAGTCCGGTTTTAACTTAAGACATCTTTAATATTATTTTGGTTAGTTCGACGAGATTGTCAAATGCCTATAATGTTGCGTTGTGTGCAATGAGTGTACTCGTAATACAGTAGGGGAGAGTACCCATGAAATGGACATTTTCAAGTTTCATGCTATAAATTGTGACTAAAGGCTTTTTCAATAAAAGTTTGTATCATGTATTTAAATGTAGGTCTTTATGTTTCAATACCTATAGTCAAATTTATTCTAAGACGTTTAACTTGACCATGATTTTTGTTAAAAAAAAAACAAAAAATTGTCCATTTCATGGGAACTTGCTCATGAATTGGACACCACTGCCTTTGAAGTGGACAGTAGTAAGTTTCAATATTTTGTGTGATAGTTAGACCACATATTATTTAAAAAATTGATTTATTTTGGAAAAAATAAAACAGAAAATATGTATAAAAATGTATTGTTAATAATATAGATACAAAACTAATAATAACAATTAGAAAGTTTTGGAATGTATGAAGAAAAATTGGATTAAAAACATTTTTTTGCAAAATAAATCAAATGTTTCCATTACGAGTACACCAACCAGTTATTCATCGCCTTGCGATATGGACTTTTGAAAGGTCCATAAATTGTCACGTCTAGAGGTTGAACCCGGTGACTACAGTGTGGTGGAAGTGTTAGAATAATGTTGTGATGGGCTCTTGCAAATTGTACGACTTTTATATTCACATGGATGGAATGATTGTCTATAATAATAAGAGATTTATTTTCTTCTGTCGGTTTCACATGCTCTTTAAAATGTTTCATTGCCTCCAAAAAACAGTCCTCTTTCATCCAACTTGGTGGATTTGCTAACCCTTTACAGCCTACTGGGGCACCTCTTAACATGCTATCTTTAAAGACACTGTGTTCCCCGATGCACTTATAAAGAAAAGTGCAGTAACCAGAACTCCCCTTTCTGCCGAGCTTACTTGGCCTACTTGTTTGGATCCATGAACTGCTATAACTTTCGGTGGCTTTGTGACCGTCATGCAACCAGTTTCATCTAGATTCCATATCATATTAGGACCAAATTAGTATTTCTTGTAAATATTTTTAAGATGAGTAAAAAACGAGTTCGTGTTAGTTCTATTGAAACTAGTAGTCCTATTCAGTGATGTGCTTTCTGGTTGACGTACAGACAGTTGGGGCTGTCTTTTCATAAAACCATGAAGCCAGTGTACTCCAGCTTGATTATTTTTGGCCCATTCGGAAGGAATCTTGACGTTATTGACTACGGCGAATTGATACGCCAAGTCTCTGGTTTGAATTTTCGTCAAACCGTAGCACATTTTTGAGGCCGTTTGGAGATAGGATGCCAATATTTTTTCTTGATCTGGAGTAGAAGTTTTCCTATTGCCGATGTTACGAGTATATTCAAAGATTTCGCCACATTCTTGTTTTTGCTTCGCTCGCTTCACAGGGAGGGATAATAGCGATTTTGATATATCTGTACGTTTTGCTACATTCCGAATGCGGTGTTTCTCCTTGATTACCGTATCTACGGCGTCAATGAGCTCGCTGTCGGTTTTTCTGCAAAGTTTTAGCATTTTCAAGCTAAAAATGCAACTAAAAGGTTATTTTTTTGTAACCCTACATAAAAAAGTTCTAAAGTAAATAGAACCGAAAAATAAATATTATTTTATACATACCACAGCATTGAATGTGGTAATTTGCAATTATATTATATTAATTTTGAGGTAAACCATTACAATGAATGCAGATTTCAATAAAATAAATCCATGAAATGGACACCTATCCCTTGTATTGGACGTCCAATTCAAGGGAAAGCAACATGTCCAATTCATGGAATGATCCATTTTCAGAAACAATAACAAAATATATGACTAAATATAATTTAAATCCCGAATTGTACTTACCAGTCATTAGCTATAAGATAGATCTATTCAATAAAACTAGGGGCAGTTTATGGGATATCGGTATAACAGAATTATAGACTTCGTAAAATGCGCAAAATATTAACTTTTCACATGCGAAAACTTTCCTCGCGCACAGCTAGCTACGTATTAAGATGCGAGCGCTCGAACTTCATGGCTATTGGCAATACACCACTACCTACAAAATATAGTATTTAAGACGGGAATGTTGCTATTAGTATTAGAGGTTCGATGAGTGTCCAATTCATGGTGCGTCCATTTCATGGGTACACTCCTCCCCTACTTATTTCGGATTTGTATGACTAATAAATACTTATTTTGTAATGAAATTATATATTTATTATTAACACTTTGTATAATAATCTGGGGTCATATGCAATCTATTCCAACCAACCAGACAAAAAAATTGTCGCAAAAGGGGCCCAAATTATTATTCATTTGTACGAAATTCATGAATTATTTAAATAACAATAAAAGGGAGATATCAACAATCGATTAAAGAAAAAAGAGATAGTGAAGAGGAAAGGCAAATCGGAAACAAAACACGTAACAATACTGACTTGAAATTAAAAGTTTTTCAAATGCGTTTTCAAAGGCAAATCGGAAATAAAACACGTAACAATACTGACTTGAAATTTAAAGTTATTCAAATGCGTTTTGAAACATACTAATGACGGATCAAGTTCAACATTAGTTGCTAACTGGTTCTAGAGTCTCACTGCATGGACAGTAAAGGACGACGCAAAAAAATAAGAGCGGTGAATATAAGCGGTGAGCGGCAATAATCGTAGAGCTCTGCTTGAGTTTCTGTTTGAGCGTAGAGCAAGCCCACGATCTAAAATAAGCTGAATATATTCAGCTTATTTTAGATCGTGGGTTCGTTGTGGGACAATTAAGGATATTATACAATATAACAGTGAAAATACGTCAACATTTATTACGAAATAGGTTTGAGTTTGTTCAGTCTAAAAACTGAAATACTGATACTCATTATCAGCGCTAAATCAGACAGGTTTCTGTTGCACGCAGGGTCTGTCGCCGGTTTTCTCGGCCAGCACTATTTTTCCTCCGGTCACTTCAAGAGAGCGACAGTCTTTCAATGGTATCCCTCTAATTGATATACCAGTGTCTATTACCCTGAGTATGGCCATAGCTATCCACATGCAATCATTGTAGATTGCTGATATTCTGCATCCAGTTCGTTACAGGAACTTGGACAATATTTTCCCTCTAATTAATATACTCGTATAATATCCAACCTCTAAGTATGGCCATATCTATTCACATGCAATCATTGTCGACTGCTGGTATTTGGCATCATTGTCTTATCGGTTCTGTCAATTCTACAATAAATGGCGCATGTTACGGGCAACACATCAGAACATGGACAGAAGAAATTATATTTTTCGATAGGTAGTCGTGGACTAGAGCTGATATGTATTGTTAAGGTATAGAATGGCAGCTATGCGTTTAAAAAAATAATCTCTGCTAAAAGAGCTTATGAACAGTCTTATAGAAAGATTCGGGATAATGAAATATATTACAATGAAAGACAACGTTAAGGAGCGTTCTGTCATCTAGCTTACTCCAGATACATAAATTTATATCGTTCCACTAAATACAGTTGGTGAGGTTGAGACGATAATTCAGACACTTAAAATTTCAAGCAAGCCAGTTCTCACAAAGTAATGACAATTGAAATCAGTATCATCAATCCATCATGTCTTATAGACGAAGCCATCAAAATGGTTATCGACTTATTTTATAGTTTTGGTTATGGTAATAATAATTAAATATTGTATTCTATTATACTTTTGTTCCATATGTGATAGTATACTTGATAGGTTTATTTCTAAGTGGCTAATTCTTTCAACCAGAAAGTCTTGTTCATTTCGTGTGGGAAAATCAAACTGAAAACATTTTTTTTATACATTGTGTCCCAAGATGAATTTGATAAAAAATGTTTCGTTTTGGTGTATTGTGAAGGAATATTTAATAGGTAGGTTCCAGTACACTGACTTGGATATAATACACCTTTCGTGGTTTAGCAATTGAATAACTTTCTTTTATTTGGAGATTATGAATTAGATTCACGATGGCCATATTAAAGTAGTTAGATAACGTCATCAAAGCAATCGCAATATTGCAGTCAATAAAAATAAAAATAAAATTTTATATACTTTCCAAGTTTTGTCACATTTGCTACTTTAAAGACGAATGTGATAATTAACAGTTATGAAAGTTTATAATTCGAGCTTCATATATATATAAACAAGAACTTAGACTGAAAAAAATAATCAAAGATATCTCATTCATAGATGTGTATTTCTTATTATAGAATTTAAACTTCTTTTCTACTTATGCTGCGTTGTTCAAAAACTTAAAAAGGGAAACGAATTGATTTATTTTATTTCTAACCAGATCGATCGCTTCCATTTAAACATCATCTACAATCTCAAAAAGAGAAGTTAAATATTAAGTACGAGTACACTGAACATTATTCATAAGCTAACCAGAATAACTTGGGATTGCAACGCGTGAACACTAGATTTCGGTGATGGGTTTGGCTATTCCTGAAGCTAGTTACAATATAAATATCATCTATTCAAACGAACTAAGTTGACACGCAATTAAGTTAAGCCATTCATGATCCCTGCAGCCGACACCTAAGCTTCCAGTACTATCAAATACTCCTCCTCCTGATATAAAATGTGAAGAAACTTTCATAAAATAAGGGAAAGGATGGAACAAATTGCCCAATAACTGCTAATAACAGAAATAAGTGAATCACCATCAATCACTCTAACTCACCTCCCGTCAACCGACTTGGAACACTTCGAAGAAAGCTGATAGTAGTCTGATCGCTGATAAATGTGAGTGTGATATAAAAACAGGCATCTTGTGAGCGACCCGGCGATGGAGTTGCTTGGGTTTTTCCTACCTTGGAGGAGTGTTGCATTCTAAACGGTATCAAGTGCAGAGTGGGTCGCATTGTACTCGTATATGATATGTACAAGTGAGGTTTAGCAGAGTCGTCTTTCTGTGAGCACTAGAGATCCAGATCACGAACCACATAGTTGACTGTATGCGTTTCCTGGAGGTGTGCAGGAGCTACATACTGACACCGGACACTGTGACCTGGCTGGAGTGGACATATTGTGTGTGACGACTGCACCTAGAAGAAGAAGGTTAGTAAATTTCCTTTTATATATAAAAAATGTATGTGAACTCTCAAGTTATTGTATATCATACATATTTATTTTGCTTCTGTGTAAAATACATATCTTATTGAAATCAATAAATGTACATGGTAAAGCAATTAGTGGGTAAATAATCATTATGAGACGGAATTGTCCATAAAGCTTGAAAGATAATAGGGAGATTCATGCCCAAGGTTTGAGGGAAATAAAACGAGGAATTATATTATGTAGATAGATAAAAATAGATAGGCGGGGGAGTATAAAAATAAATTGGGCGTTTTATGCTGTCGTCAAATAATTATTGTGTGGAGGGAGTGTCTTTTCTTATCCATTCATTGTAAATTTGAAGACGGATTTACTTTAGCTGAATCAGTGATAATTTTTTATTTAAATATACTATTTTTTTGTGAATATGACTGACGATGCCATCAAAATGATGCTTGATGTATGCTGTGACGTATTTCAATTTGTAAAACGAGAAAACAATCACATAACTGGGTAGAGCCCGAGTTTAATTCAAGGATCAATGCAAACATGCGAAAGATACAGAACTGTCTACCCCATCTATGGCTGTAAAATATTTCTACATATAATAAAAGCAAAATTAAAACGTTACCTAGACTGGCATATATTAGTAGAACAAATTAGATTTGTCAAAGGTGAATGTACACCTAATCGAGAAAGTGCCGAGAAATCAAGACTGCCGTGGTGCTCTGCTTCATACATAAAGACGTTTGGTTGTAACAAATGGTGTACCGAGACAGTTGATAGTTCTAATTCTCAATATTTATTTAAAAATGCGATATTTGTGAGTTCCTCTCAAAATGTTAACGGAGTTTCAAGGAACATAAAAAATTGAGACGCGGTAAGTTGTCACTAAATAATCAAACGAGACGTGTTGTGTGAGATCGTGTGAGACGTGTAAGTTGTATAAGACGAGTCAATGAAAGGACACCTTAGTTGGTCGGTTATCAGATCAGACTTAAATTTATTGGATTGTAGTATATTCCTATGGACATTTTTGCTACATGCATAATATTATAACATACGAGTATATTCCTAGGTTTTGAATAGTTCATACTTGAACTCAATGCACAATGAACTGAGACAATATTGATTATCAATATTCTACCAATTTATTAAAAAGCACAGTTGAATAAATCATCACAGGCCATGCCTATTGAAGTGGATCTCCGTATACAAAGAAATGGTGGGGTTTTTGCATTGTTTGCACAATACTTGTATTCTGCGTTCGCCTTTACATTTCAATTGTAAATGTTGTGTTATGGATAAAATAAATTTAAAAAATTAGCCAAGTGTTCGGGAATTCGGTTGATATTAAGTTTTACAGATTTTTTTTATACCTGGAAAATAAAATATAGGGCGGTTATGCCCAATTGTATATTCTGCAGGAACAATTGTGAGAGATTCGGTTTTCAATTAACACAGTCAACCTCACACGTGTCTTGAAAGATAAGGTTTTAAAGAAGCTGGGAAACTTTTGACAACAAAGTATTTCGCTATATCGTCTTCAATTGAAATGGTTCCTAATGAACATTTCTTCCTAATGTACTCACGATTCTAGTACAAGCTATTGCCTATTATTTTACTATGGAAGTTGAGTCCTAATAAAATATTTATAACGTTCGCATATATCAGGGTGATCATCTGTTCGGTTGGTGACTCTCCGCAGTTCCACAACTCAATGACTTCACAGGCCCATGGCTCCAGTACGCCGCTCGCAGCACGCCACGCGACTGCACGCGGAGATGAAAATTCAAATCTTATGTAAATATCACCGACGTAGCAATTCACTTACCTACATATATTTATTTATCCCGCTTTGACACACATTTTTAGTTGGCGTCGTCGGACTGATGTCACTATAAATACAATTTCTCGCGTGCTGGGTAAATAATAAATATGGAGGCCTTGTGTGCGGTATTCAGCAGGAAATTGGATTTTCTCTGAGAACAGGCAGACTCCCCTTTTGCCCTTCTCCGTGCTACAAGTATCGTGAACGAGGTGACAAAATTTTATTAATATGTGTCAAACACAAGCTTATGCCTGTATTTTATATCTCTCAAGATTCAAGCTCACTACTCAAGTTTTCCCTATTTTCTGGATGATGTGATTTTCCATGGGTGAGTCGGCTGTTTTCAAGAAGGTTCGTGTTATCATACATACAAACTCCAGTTTTTTCGAAACGATAGATAGTATCATAAATAAAATAACAACAATCGAACATAACGAAATAGATATATCTTATTTCTAATGGTATTAAATTATTTATGCATATTTACAAAAATATGAACTAATGAAAATATACATCGGAAGTAGATTTTTTAATTAAAAGGGTAGAAGGCTTTTCCTTTAATATTTAAAAAAAAATATTTCAGTCTATTTTGATATGATTTGTATCAAATTAAATTATTGTTCATTTTATCAGTACTCAGTGATGAATGGATAATATGAATATGTACTTACAAAACATAAAATACATAATGGGAAATTAATAAGGCTTTTTATTTAAAGTGCTAATTATTCGTGACTAGCAGAATAGTTGGGACATCACTGAAAAATTCTAGTCCATCTGAAATTTGATAAAGAAGTACGATATAAAAAGACTAAGAAATCGAATAAGAGATAGGAGGGTTTACGAAAGACTGTTAAATGATATTTCATCAGGCAGAAGGTAAACATTTATTGTAGGAAATTTGTAAACGTTCATTGGAAGGAAAGATAAGGACAGAAATTGGTGTATTTCTCTGGTAAAAAAAACATAAATCAACTTTAACTTAGTCAACTTACGAGTACATATACTCGTATTATTTTACAACCGAGAATTTTAACAATACTCGACATGTGAAACACATATACAAGAAAAAGCCCGGATTCGGATTCAGATTCGCTCTGCTTCTTTAATATTTTTAGCATTTCGGTAAAATTGTTGAAACCTTTGCAGTGTAAGTTATTTTCACTTTTTACCATTTTGATTTTTGGCAGCCGAAAGTTTTCGTGACTTCTCGTAGGGGTATTTATGAACCTCCTTATTGGACATCAAGCTTTTCGGTTAAACAAATTATTATGTTACTTAAAAATATAGACTAATACTTTGAAAATTATATATTGTTTTATCGTGCACATGTCTAGTTTACAAAATAAATCTTCGATTGAGGTTCTCATCCCTTTATTCTGTACGATTTCAAGTTTCCTCGATTGAATTTATTCCGCCAATGAACGCCGCCTTGGACATTCAAATGTGGTGCTATAGTTTTTGTAAATTAATTTGATAAAATTTTGACACAATTTATTTCTAATTCTTATATTGTACAATATTCAATTTTTTTTGCAATTTTTCACAAATTAAATTTAGAAGTAGTGTATATCATGTTCAACATTTAGACAAAGCTAACGCAATTCCTTCGCACGGTTGGTGAGACTTAACTTCGAAATGAAGGCTTCTGATTACATTTCTGATGATAGTGAAAAAAAAAACTATGTTAAAGGGTTCCAGAATAATTGAGAGTTTGTCTACAAAGCTGTCTCTTTTGTGCGTACGTCATGGCGTATTACCAACATCGTCGATGTCGGGCCTCGCACTCGAGGATCCCCTCGCCACTCCAACGTCACGAAGCCGTGACCTGGAGTTTGTTTTAAGTGAGTGATCCGTCGCACACCAGCAAACTCACCAGCCACACCGCTGCACTGAATCCGATGGCACATCGAGGTGTTGATCCCTTGGGATTACCATTATTACCAACATACATTACGACGATGGACAGAGTCAATGATAAAACAGTCGATCATTGAGTACAAATACAATAATATTAGTTCTCGACCAGTCTCTTTAGCATATCTACATCACCAATACGGATATGTTGAGGAGTACCATGCGAATGGATGATTAATGCGTAAGAAGAATAATGATAATATCAAGGATATTTCTAAAATCCTAATAATTTTTAGGAACTATAATTTATTAAAAAAAATTATTTCAAAATCCGTATCCGTTTTTTCTTTTATAATAATTGAGATCTCTCGCTTCGTATTTTATGTATCAATAAAGAGACGAAAGCATAAAAAATAACATTTCATCAGGTGTTAAAAATGATTGATTCATTTAGTACACCCTCAGCTTTGACCAATCTATGGTCATTCCGTTCAACGTGCTTCACTCAGGAGGATAACTAAAGGATACGGTGATTTATTTTATATGTTAATTTATTTTTAGTCAATATTTCACTCAGTCAGTTTATTGAATCGGATATTTAATTCCGTCTTATAACGAGGCACCCCTCTATCTATTCACTAAACAGATTTCGGAGAAGGCATATGTCTATTCTGAGCATAGGTATACAATCACAATACATGACTGGAATTATTTACCACATATTACCATCGAATCACCATTCGTCGCAATGATAAATGGAGTTAGGCTTGATCCAGTATCGGCCCTGCAGTCGGATCTCCATTCACATATGATTTAGACCTAACTGGATCCGATGAGAGGTGAACTCAATGGATGAAGTCTTCAAAATAATTATTGGGGTGACTATTTTATATTTGTAAAAAATACATCAAAATATATGTGTTGCTAATTTTAGGAATTCTAAGCAATTACATTTATCACCGAAAGACATTATGCTATATTTCATACAATTTATATTTTTGACACCTTCAATTTCATGATAAAAAATATGTTGAGAAATATAATATTTTGAAGTCGGCATCGATTGTCAATTAACTAAATAAAAAAATACAAGCCTGTTCTTTTTTAAAAATGTGTATTATTTTTAATTATTACATAATTTTTTTGATCGTGTCTTATCAGTTATAACGTGTGCTACTCCCCTCGAATAATATACGCATTTATTTCGCTTAGTATTCGGGGGTGTAAAGATACCTATGACTTCGGTCATATCTATTCTCTCAAAAAGAAAGAAAAAACAAGCCGGTGTGCCATCGAATCCAGCATAGCTATGTGGCCGGTGAGTTGCTGGTGTGCAACGGATCACTCATTTAAAACAATCTCCACGGCACAGCATCGCTTTCCAACTGAATTGACGTTGAAATTGCGAGGGGACCCTAGACTACGAGGCCTATCAGCGACAAGTTATAAGAATCAATTTTTGGAAGTAGTGTGAAGACGTGCCTTTTAAGGCTTTAGTGTTGCCTAAAATGTTTCAGTAATTTTAATAGACTGAAATATTTTTTAACCAGTTTTCAAATTTTCAGAATTATTACTAAAAAGAAAATTGTTTATATTGTAGTTTTGATCGGAATGCAATGTATTTTTTACAACAAAATAAATTACACTTAAGTGTCCTTGACAAAATATAGTAACAAAAAAATGAAAAGATAATGTATTAATATTTTCCAAAAAAAAAAAACATATTCGATACACATATCTTTCAAAATTTGATGCTTAAACATACTAATGAAATTGAAAACTTTATAAGAACTTTCAAAATATTTATCATATCAAATGATTTATGCCCTCAAATTCATCTCAAGATGTTTCAATGAATTATTCCTTCTTTTGCCTAAGTATTACCCTCTTCAATTTTGAATCAAAATGTTCCTATAATACAGTTTCTATTTATGTATAAATATGACTTGCTCGAGTATGAATTCTATGAATTATGCAAAAAATATGAAAGTATGTTGCGAAAAATGTGAGCACATTCGACGGCGTATGCCATCCAGTTTTCTCTTTTAGAGGGCCATTAATCTTGCCAAGGTTTTATGACTGGGAAAACAAAGAAACTAACGCCATTACAACAAATTTAATACCGAAAATTCCTCACATAAAGTAGCGCAAGTTTCTTTCGGAATAAAAGATACTCTATAAGAAAATAATGTTAATAATTTGATTGTCATTAATGCTGGATAATGCTGGATAATGACTTCTTTATGATAACCATAGAATACGTTATCTGGAATGCTGACATTTATTTCGATCATTACAGAATTTTTATGTGCCAATATGCACGAAATGCCAACTGTTGGTACTAGCCTTAAGTATCTACATATACGTGTTACTCGTAACTATCAAAAAGTTCAACTTGCTTACTATGCAATCAGTGGTTTTATGGGATTTCTGATTTAAGTATTAATAAAACGGCTATAACACTAGAATAAGAAGTATTTAAAATTTTAATTATGATGTTGGAGATTTTGGAAAAATGGAACAAGTAAGATGTATTGGAGAATATTTTTAAGTTTCCATTTGAAAGCTTATTTAGATTAGATTTTGTTATAACGTTCATAATAAGGACAATGATATTAGTGTACGAAATATGCATATGAACTGAGTAAATTTTATATCAATAAATAATATATAAAGTATAAAGGCATGCAAATTTTGAAACATAGAAATCAGAAAGATTTCTCATAGGTACTTTTAAAATAACAAATTATGTCTTTTTCTTTTTTGTGGTTCCCCCATCAAGTTTTTTCGACATTATATAGTCACAATATCAATCAATTTAAAATTTGTAAAAACATTGGCGCTGAACTACTATATATTGATTCTTGTCATTAGGAAGGACTTGACCAAAGTATGTAAAAGTATTGTCCGCAGAACATAAATATGATCAGATTAAATTTGTTGTGGGGTGAACAAATATATAACTAAAAATATGCAGAATTTGGACAAAACATTTTTTTATGAATACGAAAGAGAGGAAGCATACTAAAAAACGATTAAGAAGCAAATTGTTGTATCCAAATATACTCTCTTGTGTAGACTTAAAAATACAAATATTTGGCGAAAATTGAGCACACTTTTTTCAATATAATTAAAATATTTTTTGACTCTTCCTTTATATTACAGCTCTATCTGACTGTTAAAAAAATAAAGCACGATTGCTCGAGTCCAGTTCTAATTGCTGATTTACCATAGAGAATTTAATCAAGTAATTTAAGATTTATTTGATCCTTTAATGATGAACTATTGTAAGATGTGGTAAGATGCATCTATTCATCATTGTATGCATTATAATATTTGTGCAGACTGATGTTTAATAAATAGTACATAAAAGTAGGTATGTCATATATCATTTCCCTGTCAAAAAGAAAAATATTTTTTAGACATTCATTAACAAAAACTTCAAAATATGCTGAATAAATTGATTGAAATCAAAAGTTCGGGGAATGATGGAGCATATTATATTGTTTGATATTTCTCTCCCTCTTCTCCCGGTGCTTCTTTCTTGCTGATCATCGCGATTTAGCCTTAATAACAATATCTTCGGGAAACATTTCAGCTTTTGAAATGTTCAATAAATAAATCATTTTATTATCTACAGTTTCGATTATTTCAATGACACATTTTCGATGTTAAAAAGAGTATTTATTTATTTTGATCCCAATTTCAATTTTTCAATGTTCAGTCGATCAATGTTTGTCACCTGGAACTATTCTGTCAACATTTCAATAATTTTAATTCCTCATTTTGTTAAGGGCATTTTTTAATCTCTTATATAACAAAAACACTCATAGATCCAATTTCGGTGTGAACGGAAAAAAATAAAAAAGAGATTAATTGAAATGTAAATATAATTTGTTAATAAATAATATGTATGTATTTAATCTTCAAAATAAATATTTAAGAACGTGTCAAGGGAAATGATCCATAGATTATAT
The DNA here is from genome assembly GCA_949825065.1 of Odontocerum albicorne. Lineage (NCBI taxonomy): Eukaryota > Metazoa > Arthropoda > Insecta > Trichoptera > Odontoceridae > Odontocerum > Odontocerum albicorne. The sequence continues at coordinate 25,363 of CATKWJ010000066.1, forward strand.
TAATAATAAAAGGAGAATTTATATAGCGTCCTTTAGAAAGCAGACTCTCCGCTAGGGTGCTCTAACTTGGGATTCAAACCTACTAATTAACAGATTAAAATATTACAAAAAAAGTTAAGTGTAAGGTTATGAAGGTGGTGGCTGCGGCCATTACATTAGATCTTCCCCGCATCTGTATACGTTTAAAAACTTAACAAGGGAAAACGAACTACAAAGAAACCTTCATAGATATATTCTGATATGTGATAGTATCGCATTTGGATTTAGGTGATGTGTTTCCTTTAAACGTCGGGTGCAATGTCGACATGACTGCACGTGGTAAATCTGTGGTGGATGCCAACCTCGAAATAATATACTACATTTTTTTATGTAAGCGACCAGTTATGTCTCCCTATCGGTTCGTATCGATTCAGGAGAACCTCTTGATAAAATCAGTAACCTCACGCTGAACTGGTTGATAAATTTAATAGAATATGGGATGAAAAATGTATTGTTTATTTATATTCTCTAGTGATAATGTGCAAACATTAATTTTTAAACTACTCCAGCATGAATGATAATCTTGTTAGATATATATTTAAATTATTTATTTATTAATAAGTATAACACATGCGTAACAATAATTTATAATAAATAGTTCTTACCTATTTTGATACAAAAAGGTTCACATTTTCACGTCGTTTTAAATTTTTTGACTCATATCTTTGATTTCTTTTTCTGTTATTTTAACTAGTTCGCGGGCATATTTAAGTACAAATCAAAAAATTTAGGAAATGAAATAATTTATGAAAAAAAATATATTAAAAAATAGGTAGGTACAAACTTAGGCAAATTAGTCAGATGTCTTTTTGTTTTTCAAAGTGCACCATATTTACCAGAATATACATAACATATATTATATATTGTGGAAAGCTTTTGGCCCTTTTGAATATATTTTCAACGAAATTTGTTATAGTTTTTCTAACAATTATGCTCGGCGTAATGATGTGGGGACTGCTACTGCTGAATCTTGTATTTTATATTTCATTATATCAAAGCTCGACGTCTAAACAAACTTTTTGCATGCTTCAATATATTATGCCATGACATGTTTAAGTACCATGTTTATGATTTTATACACTCGTTTATAATCCATATAAAATCATGAAATCTTTCAATAAACATTTATAGTTTAAAATTAAACCCATGTGCATCTTATTAAATAAAATTCGATATTTTAAACTAAT
>CATKWJ010000067.1:0-26407 GCA_949825065.1 Odontocerum albicorne
ATATATATAATATATATATATATATATATATATATATATATATATATATATATATATATATATATATATATATATATATATATATATATATATATATATATATATATAAATTAGTATAATGATCGGAAGATGGTGGCTACTTTCATTACAAACTTCGAGAAAATATATGTGATAAAAAAACCACAAACCACAGAAAACATATCAAGCAAAGATGAACTTCGAAGGAACCTTTGTACTCGTAGATGCTCGAAAAATCCAATTCTTCTTGTTCTATGTAAGCGTTGTTCCACTAAAAACAAATCTAAGTTCTTTACCACTATAAAATAAGTCTTCGACAATTACGTAAGTCTACTTGATAAAATTCGGCAATATTTTGTGATATACATACATATATTGAACTTAAAATTTTAAATAATTTTAAACAATGACTTTGTGATTTATTATTACTACTGCTTTTTGTATCTCCACGTTAGTTTAAGACAAAGTTGGCACTCCAAAAAGAGTGTCATAGAGATGGAAAACCTGAAATAAAACCTCATACGAGTACAAATAAGTTTGGGCAGCGCGGTATAAGGGGAGACCAAAGTACGCCCGGTCCACAAACCCCCAGAATAATATGCAAAACAACAAAATGATAAAAACACCCTCCGGAAGACGTCCCGGACTGGGCTACAGCAGCTGTCCTAGAAGGGAGGCATCGATACGGACACGGAGGATCGGTAATGGCTGCTTCCAGATGAACATTGCAACGTTCAATGCTCGAACACGCTCGATTCCAGCTTTTGTATGTCAGAGCCTTTGATTACCTGAATTTCGGCCTGTCTCGAGTTTGTATTTTATGTATGGTATCCCTATGCTTACTGCTTTTCGATATTTCATGTTCATATATCATAAATGTTTATAATTTTTGTAACAAACTATATTTACCGCTCATCTTTCTTTACGTCGTCCTTTACTGTCCATGCAGTGAGACTCTGGAATCAGTTACAAACCAATATAAGACTCGCTCCGTACTTGGCATGCTTTAAGAAGCGACTGAAAAAACTCTTAATTTCTAGTCAGTAAAATAACGTGTTTCATTCCTGATTTTTCTTTTCCTTTCCTCTCCACTATCCCTTCCTTTCCTTTTGATTGATGTTATCTCACTTTATATGAAAAATAATGTTCGGGTGATTGTCCGTCTTTGTGGAGTTCGTGGGCATGTTCTCACGTATATGTTTATGGATTTCGTGAGGATGGATAGTCATTTGAATGATTTATGTGACCACGTAACTTGCTACATTTACTTTGTCTGGTTGGTTGGAAGAGATTGCCGCCTGGCAATAATCCCACCAGATTGTATTGCAATAAAAGTGTTAAATAAATAAATAAAATAAATATTTATAGTTTGTTATCATGTATCTAACATACTATGTTCATTTGTATATAAAATACATCGTTGTGTCGTTAATTAAGTAAATAAAAATCTTTCGATATGTAATATTAACACATTCCGCTTTAGGTGGAGTACAATGTATGTGTGCAGTATTAATCGTACAATATATAAACATTCACACAATCACGCCATTTATCTATCGGGGCAGGTAGAGAGGACAGAGCGCCATACTTTCCAAACTCGACACACATCCTTAGCCTCTTCCACATCCATACATCTTCTCATGCAACCTCTACGATTTCTCTGATTGTCTACATTTCCTTCTTTCACTTTCTCCAACCATACTTCCCTTGATCTTCCTCTCCGCCTTCTTTCCAGCATATGTAAAAATAATCGAACCCAAGACGATCTTCGTCGCTTAGTTTGTAATGCTTATTAGTGCGCGGGTGGTCACGGGTTCAATTTCAATTTGTACCAATTATTTTTAAAGTTCTTGTATAGTTTTCACTAAAGACATCTTTTTTTTTAACCTGGCGAGTTTATTGCCATGTGGCAATCTCTTCCAACCAACCAGAAAGATGTTTTTATAGTCCCTAAGTGTTAACCAGACTACATTCCTTTTTAAAAAAATCTGGGTTCCAGCGGGGATCGAACCCGCAACCTTCGGATCGGCAGACAAGTGTCTTACCATCAGGCTACGGAGGTCGTCTTTATCATCTTTATGGTTAGTATGAAAAAATGCCACATGGCAGTAAGCTTTCTAGATTGCAGTGTGTACAACAAAATAGTACTACAATTTGTGTGAGGTGCATGGCCACGCGGTAACGCACTGGACTTCCGTGCGGAAGATCGTCGGTTCGAATCCCGTGCTGTGCTACTCCCCTCGAATGACACAGCCATTTTTTACACCTACTATTCGGGGGTATAAGGATACTTATGACTTCGGTTATATATATTCTTTCAAAAAGAGGAAAAAAAACGTGCCGGTGTACTCCTATCGTCTCACCATCGGATCCAATACAGCGATGTTGGCAGTGAGTTTGCTGGTGTGCAACGACTCAAAAAAAAAAACGCCACGGCACAGTTTCGCTTTCCAATTGAATTGACGTTAAAATAGTGAGGGGATCCTCGACTTCAAGGCCCAGCAATGATCACGGACGACCACTACAATAATGCAATAACTCTGCTACCTAGTTAACAAGATGTCTAACTTTCAAATCGGGGGCTGCTAGTTTGATTCCTGTTGGGTTTTCAACATCTATCTGGTTTATTGGAGTAGGATTGAGTAACCAGGTAAAGGGATTGACTGGAAGAAGCCAGTACACTGCCATGCAAACGACAAGTGACTCAGAAGAGTTCAGACGTGTCATCGCAAGACCACAATCATAATCCACAGAAACAAGAAACGAAGAAGTGTGATGTTCTTTTGATCATTTTGCATATATGAGAGATCTTTGTTTTTTTTTAATTCTTGCCTTATTCCCACCTTATTTTCACGTATTCCGACCTTATTTTTTACTTATCCCGACCTTATTTATCCATTCGGCAATTTCTTTAAATCCCACAAAATTTAATATGAAATCTCATCTCAACAGAAGTTGCCAACAATAATAAAAGTTTTGAGAAAGTGCGTGGGAATTCTAATATCGTTTCACAAATATTCCACAAATTTCAAAATAGGAAATTATACAGTTTTTTTCATTCCCTATTTTTCATGAGCTACGGGCATTATCAATATTTTCGTTTGCTCATGTTTCGATTTTATTGAATTTTCAATAAAAAATAATTTTCGTTCCGCTCATGGTCTAAATCAAGAATTCCCAAAGTGGTCGATATCGATTTGATTTTTCTAGGGGTCGATAGTTTCAATTAAAAAAATTGGGGGTCGACAACACCAATAATAGACCCCCTTACTACTGCTATTTTTTTGTTACAAAATATGTATGATTCCAATAGGTACCTTATTTAGAAAATTTGTCAATATATGTATTTATTTTGAATTTACATATTTATTTCATAAATGTCAAAAATTAAAAAAAAACTCTGCTCGTATTTTTTTTTGCTTTAATTTTCGTCAGCGCAGATTTCAATATTAAATATTGCACAAGATAATGCAGTGCATAATCCGTAGTCCTTTTCAATCCTTAATTATCTTTTTCAATCGTTAATTACAAGTGATTAAAATGAATAGTTAGATATCTTGTGAAATATTTAATATCGAGTACTGTACAAACTTATTAATTTCATTAAGTAAAGTAAATGACTAGGGGGTCGAAAGTAAATGACTAGGGGGGGTTGAAAGTAAATGAATAGGAGGTCGTCATGAACTATGCTATGGAGGTCGTCATGAACTAGGAGGTGGTCATGAACTATGCTATGGAGGTCGTCATGAACTAGAAGGTGGTCATGAACTAGATTATGGAGGTCGTCATGAATTAGACAGGAGTACAAAGTGACGAGGAATTGATTAATAAATAATTTAATAAAATCTTTAAATTATTCATAACACACTTTTATTTAAAAAAAATGACAGCTAAGAAGTTTTGTTATCTTGACTCTTAGTAAAGACGTTTGTTTCACTTTGTGTTGTTATGTTTTTAAAATTTTAATAAAATAAATAAAAAACTCATTTTGTATTCATCACTGTTTTATATGGCTTCACCACCAAATTAAACAGTGGTGAATAAAAAATAAGTTTTTAATTAATTTTACTAAACATTTGCAAAGAAGTTTGTTTGTATACTCTGTTAATTTTTCGACGAATGGTGCTTAGCAGATTTCGTAAAAAAAGATACACAAAACCACAGTGTTATATAAATAAAAATAATTAAATGATGCGCCCCCTCTCTTGCATCTAAAGAGAATACTGAATACGCGTTTAAATAATAATAAAGTGTTCGCAATTTCGGCAGTTTTATTTTCTGGTACATATTGTGTTGTGCAGTCGATTGAAAACAGTTTTTTGATTTTTTTATTGATTTATTATTACACATGACAAGAAATATACATAATTTGCGAAAAAACAACAGGTAATTTAATTTGGACATAAACTATTTTAATGGATCTGGGTTTGTCGCCTTTGATTTGTCGTATCCCCAGTAAACTAGGCTTTTGCCTGTATCTCACTGAGGATATTTAGCATGAAAAAATAAATCGATACTTCTTTCCGATTTTTGATTACACAAAAACAAAACCCCGTTGCACGTTCTCATCAACCTGACAAACAGTGACACTCAATTACAACTGGAAACATCATGCGGAATCAAACTATTCACACATCATCACTCCAGAAAGACCAAACTTGTTCATCCCATAATATACCGCACACAATCACAAAAATAAAAATTAACACAAAAATATACAGAAACACAAATACAAAACCATTATCCACACGTCATTCATCCTGAAAGCCCAAGTACTCAAAATCCTGTCGCAATAACAACCACGCTCCGATCGACTGTCTAAATGGTTTTCCTATAGTATTTTTCATTTTTTCCTACTTCGGATAATCAAATTTATTTATTTATATATGACAAATAATCTCCAAAATACATAATTTGTGTAAAAGAACAATAGGAAATTTAATGTGCACATGGCCTTTTAATGGATCTAGGTTTATCGCCTTTCCTTTGTCGTGTCGCCAGTAAACTAGGCTATTGCATGTAGCTTACTGAGGAATTATGATTCATGTTATTTTTCAGACGTTATATTCCATACATAATTTTGTTGTTATATCTATGTATATTGTTTGTTTTTATATTATTGTTGTTGTTATATATTATTTGTTGTTATATCTGTTTTACAATTTGGTTTCTTTTATCAAATTGTCGTTTCTGTTGCATTGCGTCATTCTGAAAACTGTCTGGAATATTATAATTACTGAGGATTCCGCTTGGAAGCTGGTCAAGATCTACATGGTTTAACTACTAACTATGGTTTTATTTCTAGCAAGAACGACCTCCGTGGCCTGGTGGTAAGACACTTGTCTGCCGATCCGGAGGTTGCGGGTTCGATCCTCACTGGAACCCAGTTTTTTTTTAGGATTCCAGTCTGGTTAGCACTTAGGGTCTATAAAAACCATCTAGCTGGTTGGTTGGAAGAGATTGCCACATGGCAATAAACTCGCCAGATTAAAAAAAAAAAGGAATTCGACAAATCAGATTTCCATCTTACTAAAAAAATCGGTGTTAAAATCGAATATTCGAACTTTTGGCCTAACGTGGAAGCACGTAGGAGTACCAACCTGTGGATCGAACTGGATAATTGTGATTTATGCTAGTGCTGTGTTCCTGATGGTGATAATGATTATGCTAAGTGTCTATTCGAATCTTCGATATTAAAAACAATAAATACGCACTAAAAATGTCATTTAAAGGCATTCTTAAACACTAACTTTGATCTCCGGAAACTTTTATTTAATAGAAAAGACCAAAACTTAGTTTAAGTAACAGTCGTGTACATAAACTTCAGTAAGCAGCGAGGAGGTCTTGGAAACGGCTGTATTTACCCGGTGTACATCGCAATGCACCGTCTTTGATATTTCCATTCCTCTTATATGTCGCATGGTGACATGGTCGCGTGGTGACTACAATAATTTCTATATGGGAAAGACACTGAGAAAACCACATATTTTCTATGGACAGTGACAAATTCTTGCACATAAAGAATTACGGAAATAAACGCGACATATAAGAGGAATGGAAATATCAAAGACAGTGCATTGCGATGAACACCGGGTAAATACAGACGTTCCCAAGACCTCCCCGCTGCTTGCCGAAGTTATCTCTTGTCTCCACCCACAACTCTACTCCGAATTTTTATCGTTAAATGCGTATAGTCTATTGGGCCAGCTCGGTCGTAATTTAGTCTTGTCCTGACGATGACGTGAAAACCTTGAAACCGGTTGATGCATACAATTAAATACAAAAAATGGTGTTTTGTTAAACAAATTACAATATCGTCAAGACCCCACAATGTGAACGCTTTATCTTTAAATAAAAACAGATAAGTGATAATTTTATGATTTTTGTATATTTAAAATAGATTTAAGCGTAACAGCCTGATGGGCAACGATAATTCCGAATGTGATTGTATACAAATAATACGGGCTCGGGTATGCGTAACAGAGCTATATAACCACGTCACCGGCAACCCGGTTTCATTCTTCTCCCGGTGCGCGCGCAGCACTGAGCCGCCCATTGACCAGCGCGCTTATTTATGCCCCCATCCCCACCCACTCGACCTCCCTGTTCCCCCCTTTGCGGCCCGCACCCATACTACATCTTCGAGGAACCCCACCATATCCTCGAGACTGAGCGTTGGTACTAAGCCAGTTTCGTATTTAGCTAAATCTATATCCTGATCCATTATTTTTTGGTATCGTCTAAAACTTTAGTTGCTTATAATACAACCTGGAAGGTATTTTCCGCTGTGGCAATCTCTTACAATCAACCTTAATTTAGCATTGCTCTTATTTACCTCACTTTATCAGTGTGCTGTATGCGTCGAGGTCTTCCGCTATGTCTGAAATTTGGTACATCACCCGGCTCCATGTTTCCCGTATCCTCTGGGATAAAAGACATCCATTTTACCGACCAGGCCATGGAGGTCATCATATTATTGTCAATCGAAAAACATTCTATCGAATTTATAAATTTAGTTATTTTGGCGGCTAAATAGCGTTTTTCAGCATCAAACTGACCAAATGTTTACCATTTCTAGAGCTAGAACATCTTTTAATCAAAGGTTACATACCTTCAATGATGGACAACGGGGTGCCGAATTCAAGAAAGACAAAACAATTCAGGCAGGGGATCGTAGCGTGGTTGTTATTGAGAGAGGAGTTTAAGTGCATGCAGGAAGAATGACTTATAGCAAAGGTTTTTAAGAACTCTTGAGTGTGGTGTATTTTTGATGATCGTGTTTGGGACACTGTGGGATGGGTTTTTTGGTCTGTCTGGAATGATGAAGTATGCAGGGTTTGACTTGCATGATACGAATATATACGTGTAATTGAGGCTCACTGTTTCTTCTTCTTCCTAGTGTCATGTCAGGTCCCCTCAACGTTGAATATAACCTGAGAGTAGGCATCTTTGTGCCCGGCAGCTCGAAAAAGATCCCCAACGCTCCTTATACCAGTCCAATCACATATATTGCAAAGCCAGGAGATTTGCCTCCTGTCAACATCTCTTCGACCCTCTATTTTGCCTTGGATGATCAGGTGCAGTAATTTGTACTTTGCTCCTCTAAGTGGATGACCCAAATAGGATACCTTTCGGATTTTAATATTAGTCAGCAACTCTATCAAATTTGGATCCTTGAAGAACCCTTGTATTGCTGACCATATCAAGTTGATAAGTGTTTGCTACGGGGTATTTTATAATCTACAGTTAAAATAAAAGCATCAACTTATTTTTTTATTACACACGTCTTCAGTAAGATACAGACAATAGTCTAGTTTACTGAGGACACGAAAAATGGAAGGCATCAAACCCTGATCCATATAAACTCAGTATCTTCTTTAAATAACCTGTTATTTTTTTCATGAATGATGTTATAAAATTTATTATTATGTATGGTATGTTATATATACGAGTATTTGGAAGGTGACTGGATTCAGCGTCACAACAAAATACCGCCTGTTTAACCCCGATCCTCCTGTACGTCTGTGAATCTTGGCATCTCACCAAGTCTTCGGAGCGCCAGATACTTAGTTTTGAAAACAGGTGTCTCAGGAGGATATTGGGAATCAGGTGGTATGACCACGTAACAAACGACACTGTACGCCGGCGCACCCGGCAGGGGTCTGTCGTCTCTGTAATTCGGGAGAGGCGATGGTCCTGGCTGGGACACCATGTTCTGAAAATGTCCGATGATAGATGGACGAGGAGAGCGTTTTTTTTCTCTCTCCATTGGGGTCCCGACCACCTGGAAGACCCTCTCTCACGGTGTACCGTTCCTATGACGGGGAGATTACCAACACCGCTCAAAACCGCTCTGAATGGAGAAGACTGGTGGCCTCCCTATGCTCCCTTGTGGAGCTTTTAAAGAAGGGTGAATATGGTATAAATTAATGAAATAAATAAAGTGCCAATGTTTTTAAAGCGCTGTAGCTCTCATCTTCAGGGGTCGTAGCGGTAACGAAATATTTTGACACCTAGGGCACTCATTCTATCATCTAAATAATTTGACAATTCGGAATATTGTCGACAATTTGCCAGTGACTCTCAATTCTTCGAGAATAGAGGCATTAGTTCACTTTGCCGTTCATGTCAACAAGTAGACGACCTCCGTGGTATATCAACAAGTAAAACGCTCGTCTCCCAGCTCAGAGCTCGGGGGTTCAATTCCCGTTGCAATCGAGATTATTTTTAAAGATTCCTGTCTGGTTTTCACTTTAGGCCTCTTTAACACCTTTCTGGTTGGTTGGAAGAGATTTCCACATGGCAATAAGCCCGCCAGGTTGTAGTGTATACAACGAAAGTGTAATACTTTAATACAATACAATACATTACATATAAAACGGGCTTAACGTCTTGTTTCCAGCCCACACAAAAGGATTTTGACTCAATCAAATGTTTCGATGAATTATAGACTCGAATGGATCTGGCCAATACAAATCGAGACTACCTCCTTTCTTTCCCCTTCCTCTTGCTATTCCTTTTTTTTTCTTCGCTCTAAACTCTTAATAAGAAAACTTTCCTCGTTAATTCAATAAATTCTTTCCAATTACCCACCTACTTCACGTCACTGTGTGTTTTGAATTTTCTCTTCAAGAAATAAAAAATCGTAAATGAGAGATTTACTCGTATTTATATAATTGGGTTTGTAATCTTTTTCGATCTCGAGAACGGAATCGTGTTTTCCATAAATCACATTATGCGTGGGAGCTAATTATCATTAATTAATTCATTGACAACCTCCGTGGCAAAGTTGATAAGACACTTGACTTCCACCCGGATATTCAGGGTTCGATTCTCTATGGTACTCAAAAAATAATTAAAAAACCTCTCATTCCGGTTATATATTTTATTAGATAATAATACTTATACACTTCTTGTCAACCTTTTTATAAACGGTAAAAAAGGGGATGGAGCGCCACTCCCCTGCGCTCCACCGCAAAAAAAGCACTGACAGTGCTTTTTTTTTAAGAAAAAAAAAGGTGCCGTAGCTCACTTCTTGTAAGCTTTTTGTATACCGTAAAAAAGATGATCGAGCGCCGCTCCACTGCGCTCCACCGCAAAAAATGCACTGCTTATACATACCGAGTACTTGCGCAAGTGTTGTATCTTCACGTGATTTAGTGTTACCAATACGTACAATGACCGCCTTCGAGTTTCGTGCCTACTCGTGGTTCAAAATACGAAGGCTCGATTACTGCGACTGTAGTCAGTATTGTCTCCTGGCCACGCTCTTCAATACGCCCAAATTACCGATTTGGATATGTTGAAGGGTACCATTTAAAAGAAATAATAATAATTTATTTATTCAACTTATTTTTAACGTGTCGAGGATACAACGCAGATACGACTTTCTTCCATTCGCTTCTGTTCTAAGCTATCATCGATACTTCTGCTAATGCTAATCCCAGTCTTTTTTCAGTCAGACTTCTGAGCTGAGCTCTATCGTTTTGACAAACGATCTGGAATCATTTTTATTAAGTTTCTCGAAAAAATTAAGGTCTCATTTCAGTTTTTGTAGATGATCTGGAGCCATGTTCAATAATTTATCACTACAGAGACCTTTACAATGAATTCTTCTTTTAATATATTTTGCTCTTAACAGAGCAGTCGTTTCATTATACTTGATCTTGCGAACGAATTGACCGCACTGTAGAAATATTCATTTTTAACCCATGGGCGGGCGCATCTAATCTGTGAGATGAGGTACCTAGTTTTTTTATGCCAATGGGCGAGAAAAGGTGAGGCTTATAGTAACATAGCTTCCTGACTCCCTACCCCTCACACAAGGGTATCTTTGTTATTTCTACAGTGCACAGTTGGTCTCCGTGATGGACGTTTTAATCTGCTGGATGAGTTGCGCCCGATTACGTAAGTATTTTTGATTTCCGAAATTAAATTTTTTTTTCTCAATATTTATTTTTATATACCTGCAATAGTTCGTATATCTATGTAGTAGCCCCTAATTCAGTGATATTGATCGTTATTTACTATATGGATACAAACATGCACGCATGGTGTGTGAAAATTGTTATAAGAATGTTTTCGAAAATGTTCAGCGTGAGCCTGATCAGGAATAACTTTCTAATCATATTTTGATTACTCCCTTTTGTTTTTGTGAAGACGTTTGATGACTACAAGTGAATTTGAACTTTACATTCTAAATAATGTTTGAAAAAGTGCTAGCATAGTGTTCTCTAATGTTAAGTTATTGCTTTTATTTTCGTCACATGAACACCTACCTTATGAAGATGTGACAGTTAACGTAATTCCACATACTTTTTATTGTGCTAAATCTTTTTTACAAACCTATTGTGGGTATTAAATGACTGAAAAAAATTGTGATGTTACTGAATTGCGTTAGTTGTGTTGATAAGCTGCCAACAAACGACTGAGAATGTTGTAAACTAGTTATCTTCTATTTTAAGAGAAATCTATGAAATAGGAGATAACTGTAAACTAGTTATCTTCTATTTTATTTTTTATCAAGAACTCTTGATAAAAAATGAAATGGGGTGCCATAATTTAAAGTTTCCTCAATCGAGTCACATTGCTTAGAAAAAGAACTCTTGACAAAAAATTAAATGGGGTGATATGATTTAAAGCTTCCTCAATCGAGTTACATTGCTTAGAACAAGAACTCTTGATAAAAAATGAAATGGGGTGCTACAATAAGTTTCCTCAATCGATTTACATTGTTTAGAAAAAGAACTCTTGACAAAAAATTAAATGGGGTGATATGATTTAAAGCATGGGTGGCCAACCTTTTTAGCAGCCGGGCCAGATTTTAGAAATGAGATGTCCTACCGGGCCATACAACAATTTTTTTTTATTATTCAAAGCAAACAAGAAATATATTGTTTTTTAAAGAAGATATAACAAAAATGAGAATCAAACATATTTATTAGATTAGAGTTAGGCAATACAAAAAATAATAATAAAAAATAAACAAAATATAATAAATTTTAGTGAGACGTCTGATTTTGTTTGTCAGAACTAAGTGCATCAATGTTGATAACGATTGATGTTGTGGGTACACGCAAACAGTTTTCCAAATGCTCATCAGTGATTCGTGTTCTCATTTGAGATTTAATATGCTTCATTCGACTAAAAAGCTGTTCACACGTGTAAGTGTTTCCAAATAGCAAAATCATCGATAGAGCATTTTTGTAAAATGCAGGATATTTCTCCTTGTCCAAATATGTTTTGTAAAACTCTTCCAAACCAACCTGATTGAATTTCTCCTTTAACTGTGCATCACAACACATTTCACAATGTTTCATTTGTAAAATTCCTGGAAATAAATTCACGTCTACGGAGAATGGCGCTGCAAATGTAGCAAAAAGTACACGATGCTTTTTAAAATCTTGAAATCGGTTTTGAAATTCCAGGTTCAAGTCGGATATCAACGAAGCGTATTTATCCGCCGCCATTTGTGTGACGTCTGGCTGCAATAACAATGTAGGAAAGTGAGTGAAGATTTTTGTCCTTAACTGTTGTTCCCAAAGCCCAAGTTTCATTTGGAATGCGGAAATAAGATCATACATGTTATTAATTAGTTGATCTTTCCCTTGTAGACGTAGTATTAACAACATTTAGGTGGCTAACTACTCGTATATCGACCAGAAATGCAAAGTCGCTAACCCACTCCGTGTCTTCAAATTCTGGGATACTTTTTGACTTGCTTGCGAAGAATGATTGTATTTCTTGCTTCAAATCAAACACTCTTTTCAACATTTTGGCACGGGTCAGCCATCTTACTTTTGCATAAAATATAACGTCATTATACTCTGAATCCAAAGACTTGAGAAAGTCTTGGAACTGACGGCGATTCAACCCCGTCGACTTAATAAAGTTCACTGTTTTGATGACCACCTTCATGACATGATCCATTTTAAGGGACTTGGAACATAAATTCTCCTGATGAGTAATGCAATGAAAATTTAGCATCGAAGTATTACCAACTTTGCAGGCCTCATTTTCAATCAATTTTACACAACCTTTGTGTTTCCCAACCATTGCTGGAGCACCATCTGTTGTTAAGCCCGATAGGTTGTTGAGTTGTAACGAAAGCGATTCAATGTCGATGTAACAGCTCTTAAGAAATCTCGTGAGCAAGACGTGTCCTTAAGTGGATACAGTGCCGCTAATTCTTCTATTTTGTTAAAATGGACATCAATGCCCCTAATAAAAATCGCCACTTGGGCGGTACCTGTTAGGTCTGTGCTTTCATCCAATGCTAGAACCAAAAATATGAACTTGGATGCTCGATTTTTCAAATTATCTTCAATATGTTTTCCAATGTCGTCTACACGCCTAGTAATAGTTTGACGAGACAGGCTTATTTTTGAGAAATCCGTTTTCTTTTCTGAGCACAGAATTTTAACGACTCTCCAAACATTCCTTAACCATTTCACCATCTGAATATGGCTTCGATTTTTTCGCTAGTATCATGGCTACTGCATAACTAGCTTTTACATAGCATGTTGACTCTTGAGCCGCTCTAGTAAATATCCAACGTTGTGCAGAAAGTTTTCTTTTTAATTCATTTGCTTGGTCTTGTCGAAATTGCCCTTCGTACTTATCAAACTTATATGCATGTTTAGCCTCGTAATGCCGTTTAATGTTATACTCTTTCAAGACAGAAACATAATTATTGCATATCAAGCATATTGACTTTGTTTTAAATTCCACGAAAAAATAGTTTATAGTCCATCTGTCTTGAAAATTTCTCAGTTCTTCTGTGACTCTTCTCTTCTTTAGTCCAACGTCTTTACTACTTGACGCCATTGTGGGTCTTCGTTTTTAACTAAAAAAATAAATAAAATGACATCAGTATTACATAACTTTCTGACAAAAGGATGAGATGCTTGTGGTGCATTGTAAAAAATCTGTAATGCCATTAAGGATATGTTACGGGCTAATTCATTAGTAAAATAAAAACAAAGTACTCGTATGTTAATAAAGTAAAATACTAAAGAAAGGCCTTTTATTTTTTTGTACAAATAAACGAAAAAGTAGGTACTCAGACAAAAGCCAGTGGTCAGCACGGTTGGTAATTTGGTTAGATACCCATAATTAAACACAAAACAAAAAATAGAACTCTACAAAATCAAAGCCAAATATCATTGATTAATTTAAAAAAATAAAAGCTGGGTTTGCTTACCTTCACTGCACTTAAAACAGTAGACAGGACTCGGTATAGTATTAGACAGGATACTCGGTTATAGCAACTTGTATTCTTATCAATGTGTATTCGAAAGTCGATCGCAAAATCTCACGAGACACATGGTGATAACACACACAATGGAAGCGACCACACGTCCGACGGCGTTGCGAGCTTGCCACAGACTGGCGGTCGCACGACGCATCCCGCCCCGCATTCACGCTCATGGCTATCCACGCAAGATCGGCGTGCGCGCTTTTTAAAATCAGCTTAACGTTGTGATTGTTTGTGAACACGAATATAATGTTAACAAGAAATTGTCACGATAGTTGAATCAATGTACTGAGATACTTCCATATATGGGATATGATACGAACTACGCACGATATAATGTTGTTTTGGTGGTTTTATGTACACTAAAAGAAAAAAATGTGTGCACATGCTCCGCGGGCCACAAGTCAACACCCAGTGGGCCGCGGGTTGGCCACCCTTGATTTAAAGCTTCCTCAATCGAGTTACGAGTACATTGCTTAGAACAAGAACTCTTGATAAAAAATGAAATGGGGTGCTATAATTGTATTATACACGTGTACCAATTTGGTTGAGTTACGATTTCTTGATTTTCTTATTTTTCTGAGAAAGTGTTCTTTACACGTGCGCCCCGGCGTCCTTATGTGCGGCGCACGGTCATGTATGACGAATTATGTTTTTTTAATTTTTTTATTACCATACAAATATATTTACGAATGAATAGTTTAGAATTCCAAGTCATTATATAACCATACAAATACATTTTGTTGTTGTTTCAATGCACGTTTTCTCTTCATATCTAGTTGTAGTATCTTTTTTTTTTTTTTTTCAGATTTCCACTAATTGAACACTTTCTGTGTGCCTCTGCATCCAAATCAATCACTTACAAAAAATATTAATAAGTACGAATTTCGTTGTAAAGTCAGATATCGAATAAAATATGGGAACAAAATTTGCAATTATTTTTATTTATGTGCGGCCCTTGGAACATTTTAGGTCGTCAATGCGGCCCGTGGGGCAATTTGGGTTGGCCAGGCCTGCTTTACGCCATTGATTTAGTTATAAATTCAGTAGTATATAGAGTTAAATTTCAATAACATACCCTGAATAATTTGCAAATATTTTATATTACTCATCTCCGTTGTTTATCATCAATTATCTCCATTGTTTATCATCAATTATCTCCATTCTTTATCATCAATTATCTCTATTGTTCATCATCAATTATCGCCATTGTTTATCATCAATTATCTCCATTGTTTATCATCAATTATCTCCATTGTTTATCATCAACTATCTCCATTGTTTATCATCAATTATCTCCATTGTGTATCATCAATTATCTTCATTGTTTATCATCAATTAACTCCATTGTTAATCATCAATTATCTCCATTGTTCATAATCAATTATCTCCATTGTTATTAAACAATTATCTCCGTTGTTCATCACCAATATTCTCCCCTGTTCATCATCAATTATCGCCATTGTTTATAATTAATTATCTCCATTGTTCTTCATCAATTATCTCCATTGTTTATCATCAATTATCTCTATTGTTTATCATCAATTATCTCCATTGTTTATCATCAATTATCTCCATTGTTTATAATCAATTATCTCTATTGTTTATTATCAATTATCTTCATTGTTACTAATACATTATCTCCATTGTCATTTATCAATTATCTCTATTATTTATAATCAATTATCTCCATTGTTCATCATTAATTATCTCCATTGTTTATTATCAATTATCTCCATTGTTTATCATCAACTATCTCCATTGTTTATCATCAATTATCTCCATTGTGTATCATCAATTATCTTCATTGTTTATCATCAATTAACTCCATTGTTCATCATCAATTATCTCCATTGTTCATAATCAATTATCTCCATTGTTATTAAACAGTTATCTCCATTGTTCATCATCAATAATCTCCATTGTTCATCATCAATTATCGCCATTGTTTATAATCAATTATCTCCATTGTTCTTCATCAATTATCTCCATTGTTTATCATCAATTATCTCCATTGTTTATAATCAATTATCTCCATTGTTAATCATCAATTATCTCCATTGTTCTTCATCAATTATCTCCATTGTTTATCATCAATTATCTCCATTGTTTATAATCAATTATCTCCATTGTTAATCATCAATTATCTCCATTGTTTATCATCAATTATCTCCATTGTCATTAAACAATTATCTCCATTGTTTATCATCAATTCTCTCCATTGTTAATCATCAATTCTCTCCATTGTTAATCATCAATTATCTCCATTGTTTATCATCACTGAGCCATTTCCCTGTTTTTGACTCTACTCTCCACTATCATAAATTTTCTCATCGGAATATTTAGTTTTAATTAATTTATTTAATGCCAAAGAGATTTTCGCCAATGCTCATTGCATATCTTGAATGGATCCAACTTGCTCATTGCATATCTTGAATGGATCCAACTTGCTCATTGCATAACTTGAATGGATCCAACTTGCTCATTGCATATCTTGAATGGATCCAACATGACGAGACCTCCCGATCGTAGAGTGAAAATTTGATTATTTTAACACATTGTTCAGTCGTGAGTTTCTTCATATTTAATTTTCAAAAATTACGCTTTCATAATCTGAAACAAAATTTAAAAAAAATTATTGTACAAAGTTATTTGAATTTTAAATAGTCTAGTGAGTTTTAGGTCACCTCGCTTTAGAGAGAGCGCGTCAATGTAAAGATCAAAATGGTAGTTATTTAAAAGATGTAATTTTTAAAATATAATCAAATAAATTTACAAAAAATGTATTTTATATTATAAATAAATAAATGTTAATACTCGTAGTTAAAAAATAAAAAAAGTTATTATATTTTAAAATAGTCTTGTGACTTTTGGGTCATCCTGTATCATAGTATAAATATGCCAAAACCCGTACGGCTGTCGAATACTTGAATTCTCTCCGAAAGGAATACGAAATTTGAATCTCGGTGGGTCCGTGATACTGAGCGAATACCGAGCTAATAATTTTTGAACCGGTGTAAAAGGGGACGATGTATAATATATATATAAAGAAATTCTACATTTTCGTATATGTATATACTAGATAAGTCCAGAAACTAAGTGTACCGAATTTTTATAGGTTACAATTTTTTTTATTTAAACAAAAAAATTACGTGGTTACCGTAGTACATATGTAAGCTATTTTTCGACATAGTCGCCATTCCTCTCAATGCAGGTGGTGAAGCGGGGTATCAACTTTTTGATGCCTTCCTCGAAGTAGTTTCCCGCCAACCCCTCCGTCCACTTCTCCACCTCCTCCTTTACCTCCTCGTCGGTTGAAAACCTTTTTCCACCCTTGTGCAGCTTCAGGGAGGTAAAGAGATAGTAATCTGAAGGTGCTAGGTCAGGGGAATGCGCGGGATGGTTCAGGACATCCCATTTAAACGAGGCGAGCAGTTCGTGGCGTTGGCCGTGTGTGGTCTGGCATTGTCGTGCAGCAGGCAGACTCCCTTTGTCAGCATGCCTCTCCTCTTGTTCTGAATCGCCCTCCGCAATTTTTTAGGGTCTCACAATATCTTGCAGAGTTAATGGTCTCCCCTTGAGGCATATATTCAATTAAAATTATACCTTGACAGTCCCAAAACAATTTCGTCAATTTCGTCAGTCAGAATTGAAGGTCTTCCGCTCCTCTGATCATCATGCACATACGTACGACCGTTTTTAAACTCGCGACATCACTTGTACACACTCGTACGATTCATAGCTTTATCACCATATGCAGTTTTCACCTCATTATAAACCTCAACCGCAGGTTTTCCCTTCCAAACGAGATAACGGATGACGCCGCGTATTTCGCACTTGGCGGGAGCTTGGATTTACATTTTGCACGAAACGTGTTGTCGCGTCGACACTTCTTATCGTACTGATCTCGAACCGGTCTCGTTGCGGAGGGGAAGGGTCAGGCTACACGGAAGTGTAGCCAACATGTCGAAAATAAAATCTATCCGGTCGTGAGAGCCTCAGTACACTTACTTTTTGGACTTACCTCGTATATATATTGTAAACAAATTCTACATTTATGAATATATATTTTCACTAATGTAGAATTTGTTTTACTTCCGTGAATACTTCACGGATTGCAACTAGTTATAGATATATGCACGGTAAGCCAATTTGTATGTTTAAGTATATATTTTTAATAAACATACCTATTTGTTAGTAAAGTATGTCCAAAAAGGTTTGAACTGTAGTAAATAATTTCAATATTATCTCACAAGAAGTATTGACGAGTTTTAAAAATCTAAATAATTAATGTTGCAAAAATTTTATACTTTCAACAAAATGCTGAAGGTTGTCTTTGTGTTTTATTAAATATGTTAAACATAGATTAAAGTATTGTTGAAATGAAAAACAAAAAAAATTATGACTTTAAATTTTCGGCCGTAATTTTTTTATGATTATTTATTTATTTATTTAATTAACGACACAACAGTGTCTTTATATACAAATGAACATGTGACAGGTAATACAAGTACTTAAAATTATTGACAAATAATACAAAATTTATCTTAAACTAACATGAAGATACAAAAAGCAGTAGTAATAATAAATTACAGTCATTGTTTTTAAATGATTTAATAATTATATGTATATTTAAGTTCAATATGTGTTATGTATGTATACCATAAAATATTACCAAACATCACCAAGCAGACTTACGTAATTGTGTGGGGTGTACTGTGGAACGAAAGTTTTGGTCTGTTTAGAGTGATAAAGTGTGAAGGTTTGATTCGCGTGATGTATATGTGATGAAGGGATTAGGGATGAATGTGAACTTAAGACGTGTTGAGAGAGAAGTGTTGAGTAAGATGAAGTAGATTACTCTAAGAGGTGCGTGGAATGAATGAATGAAAAAATAATAAAAAAATATACAGTGCAAATGTGAGTGAAAGACGTGATAAAGGAAGACCAAGGAAAGTATTTATTATTTATTGAAAACTTTTATTGCAAATACAATCTGGCGGACTTATTGCCAGGCGGCAATCTCTACCAACTAACCAAACAGAAGTAAATTAAGCAAGTTACAATACATGGTCGCATAAACCATTCAAATAACTATCCATCTCCACGAAATCCATAAACACATACGTGAGCATATGCCCAAAAACCCCACAAAGACGGACACTCACCCGAACATTCCTTTTCATATAAAGTGAGATATCATCAATCAAAGGAAAAGGAAGATTGTAATTTATTTTTAACAAACACTGTTTATTCCACTTTTTTATGACGGTATAACCCTACCGGTTTCAAGGCTTTCACCTCATCTTCAGGGGAGCGCAAACAAGAGAAAGGAAGAGATGGTAGAGATTAAAAGAAAAAAAAAACAGGAATGAAACACGTTATATTACTGACTAGAAAAGAAGAGTATAGTTGGATTTTAGGAGATCGGTCCTTAAGGGAAGAGATGATGAGGATGATTTGTTGATAAATAATAAAACACGTTAGATCGCAATGCGGAAAGAGAGAGTGGAATTTTATTAGTAACGTAGGTATTTATATCTTTTTAGAATGTGCGCGGGAATGCGCTCGCGATATGCCTACGTCTCGTTTCTGCGAATGCAAAAACGATTAATTGTTGTATGTAGGTATCATTCAAATACGGAACTGGCGAGACAGCCGTGGTGCATTCTCTCTCTAGTATGGAATGTGGTCCGCTCGGCTATGGGTTGAATGGCCGGCGTGTGAACTTCGGACTTGTTTATTTAGATTTGTCGAGGAATGCGAAGGTCATCTCATCGGTCATTGACCGTATGTATGAACGCCCACAGTATTTCGAGTGGGCGACCGCCACAGGATCAAGAGAATGATATTTCGAAAGAATAAATGTAAAAAGCTTGAGGAATCGTAGGACTTGTATGGATGTATGTTAAAAGAGGCTAAAATGTGAGCCATTATAGAAAATTTTGAAGCACTTTCTTCTCTCTCTACTCCGACAGGGAAACGGCGTGATGGTATGCATGTATGTTAACCTTGTATCTAGCGATACTTTAGAAGAATTATGGGTATCAGGTGGTATGATGACATGACGTATGAGGAGGTTTGTCTTTAGAAGTAGTAGTGACCCTTAACTACCACAATTAAGTTGAAGCGCTGGAAGTTATTAGGTCATGTATTGAGGATGCCACCGGATAGCTTTGATGAACTTTATTGGGGAAGCTTTAAATTGCACAGAATTAAGGGATGAGTTATGTTTTCAAATCAATTATAGGAAACCTCCGTTACCGCGATTGTATTTATCCGCGGTTGATTTCACGCGATAGTTTTTTTATCTCGCGGAAAATCAGTGACATCAGCAATAATTTTTTTTTTTTTTTTTTTTTTTAATCCACTTTGCACGGATTTCTCCTGTTACACAAATAGGGTTTGCTTCTAGCGTTAGCTTATTCGTTAGGAATAATATCAGCCAGGATTCTTCTCATACTGCTAGACGGTACCGAGAATATATCAACCGTGTCATTCAGTTGGTTCAATATCTCTATACCACGCGTGACTGAGTGTTAGCCATGATATTCGTCCTGTAAGTTGGTATGTAGAACAGAGGGTGATTCCTTGCACGGATATATTTATTGGGTACATATAAACTTAGTGCTTCTAGAATCGCGGGACAGTTAAAGGAACCTTGGAAAACCTTTATTAGGAATATCGCAATGGATTCTTGCCTTCTTGTTTCAAGGCTTCTATAGTTACACACCGTGAGAAGTTCGGCATGGTGAGCATATTTTGGGTAATCGCCCTTTGTTCTGTACCATAGATATCTGAGGAATTTTTTTTGTATTTGTTCTATATTGTTTTTATATTTGAGCTGGTGAGGAGCCCAAACCGTAGATGCATATTCTAATTTGGTTCTAATTAGATAATTATATAAGTTTCGGAGGATATCGGTGCTGTTAAATTCTCTTGATATTCTCATTACAAAACCGAGTAGTTTGTAACAGTCCGATATCAAACGTGAGACATGGTTAACGAACGTGAGTCCGACATCGAAGGTTACGCCCAAATCCTTGAATTCAGAAACTCTGTTTAGTGCCACTCCCTGTATAGTATACTGATGGTGGATTGGTGAAAACGATCGACTATGAGATACACAGACACATTTGTTAATGTTGAACAGAAGATGATTTTGCTCACTCCAGGAGACTAGGGAGTCTAGGTCCTGTTGTAACTGTGCACAGTCGTGAGGTGAATTGATCTTTTTGAATATTTTCAAGTCGTCAGCGAACAATAAACATGTCGAGTGACTTATGGAATTCTGAATGTCGTCTATTAATATGAGGAATAGTAGGGGACCTAAATTGGATCCTTGTGGTATACCAGATCTTGCGATAAATTCCACAGAAGACTTGTTACGGATTGTTACGTATTGAGATCTTTCTTTTAGGTAAGATGCAAATAATCCAATTAGATTATCGCTGAAGCCAAGTTTGTGCATTTTCTTAAGTAATATATCGTGATCAACTTTGTCGAAAGCTTTCTGAAAGTCTGTATATATTACGTCCGTTTGTGAAAGTTCGTCTAAGTTTGACGCAATCTGTTGTGTGAGAGAGAGAAGGTTGGTAACAGTCGATCGTTTTGGCAAAAAACCATGCTGGTTTCCAATAAGTCTTGTTGACACTTGGTGGGTCAATTGGTTGCACAGTACAGTTTCGAAAATTTTTGGAAGCAAAGAGAGAACAGCTACAGGTCTGTAATTATGAGAGTCTAACGGGTCTCCCGATTTGAAGATAGGGCAGACCCTGGTTGTCTTCCAGCTTTCGGGAAATGTATTGGTATTTATGCTCAAGTTAAATATGTAGCAGATGGGATCACACACGTATTTCGCACAGACTTTGAAAATGTCGGCTGATAACCCATCTGGTCCGATTGCTTTGTCGATAATAGCAGGTCTACCGTCGTCGTGGTTGCTGGACTATGTAGTTGAGAATCACCTTACCATTTCAACGTACTTTCAGTTCAAAAGCCAAGCTATGCCGTGGAGTTTATTTATTTTGTTTTCTTTTTAAGTGAATGCGCCATTGCACACCAGCAAACTCACCGGTCACACCGCTGTACTGGATCCAATGGTACACTGAAGTGAGACGGTCGGAGCACACCATCATTATTTTCTTCCTTTTATGAAACGGTATATATAACTGAAGTTATATGTATTGTCATAACTCGGAAAAATGCTTGTCATTTGACGAGAGTAGCACAGTGTGTAGTCGTGCGAGGGAAGTAGCAGATTACTGCAGAGCTATATACCGCACTGCAGGTCGACCAAAGAATCAAATATTTATCTTAAGTTATTCACATGACCAGTCGTGCTCCATCTCTCGCTGTCGTCGCATTCACATGACCAGTCGTGCTCCATCTCTCACTGTTGCATTCACATGACCAGTCGTGCTCCATCTCTCGCTGTTGCATTCACATGACCAGTCGTATTCCATTTCTCGCTGTTGTCGCATTCACATGACCAGTCGTGCTCCATCTCTCGCTGTTGTCGCATTCACATGACCAGTCGTGCTCCATCTCTCGCAGTTGCATTCACATGACCAGTCGTATTCCATTTCTCGCTGTTGTCGCATTCACATGACCAGTCGTGCTCCATCTCTCGCTGTTGCATTCACATGACCAGTCGTGTTCCATCTCTCGCTGTTGTTGCATTCACATGACCAGTCGTGCTCCATCTCTCGCTGTTGCATTCACATGACCAGTCGTGTTCCATCTCTCGCTGTTGTTGCATTCACATGACCAGTCGTGCTCCATCTCTCGCTGTTGCATTCACATGACCAGTCGTGTTCCATCTCTCGCTGTTGTTGCATTCACATGACCAGTCGTGTTCCATCTATCGCTGTTGTTGCATTCACATGATCAGTCGTGTTCCATCTCTCGCTGTTGTTGCATTCACATGATCAGTCGTGTTCCATCTCTCGCTGTTGTCGCATTCACTTGACAGTCGTGCTCCATCTCTCGCTGTTGTCGCATTCACATGACCAATCGTGCTCCATCTCTCGCTGTTGCATTTACATGACCAGTCGTGTTCCATTCTCTCGCTGTTGTCGCATCATTTCTGGTATTTAAGTGTGTCTGTTTAAATAATCTTTATTTATCGTAATAAAGCCTTTAAAAATGCAAGGTAAGTAGTGCTGGTGGCACAGAGATTGCAAAAATAATTGGTAAAGCGTTTGCAATAAGAGAAAAGCTAAAAATTCTGACTCAATAAGAAAAGGAAACAGCTGCTGCCATTGCTAGAATATATCGAAAGAACGAACTTTCTATTCGTGAAGGGCTCATAAAAGAGAAATAATTTGGTGCTTGTAATGCTATTGCACTTCATCACGTGCGAAACACGTCATCACGTGCGAAAAAGACCCAAACAACACAACCATTTTATTTTATATTATTTGGAATATAGAATACGTACAAACCTACCGCCATAAAAATGGCGTGGTGGTATGAATGTATGCAAACTTGTCAGCAAGCTTGAAACCAGATTATAACCTTTTTTGGAATCAATAATATTAAAAGGACAATTTATAAAGCGCCATTTAGAGAGTAAACTCTCCTCAAGGGCGCTCTAGCTTAGAACTCGAACTCACTATTACTGATAGATTACAAATATTACAGAATGTATAGTGTTCTTATACCTTCATTAAATATTACAGAATGTATAGTGTTCTTATACCTTCATTAAATATTACAGAATGTATAGTGTTCTTATACCTTCATTAAATATTACAGAATGTATAGTGTTCTTATACCTTCATTAAATATTACAGAATGTATAGTGTTCTTATACCTTCATTAAATATTACAGAATGTATAGTGTTCTTATACCTTCATTAAATATTACAGAATGTATAGTGTTCTTATACCTTCATTAAATATTACAGAATGTATAGTGTTCTTATACCTTCATTAAATATTACAGAATGTATAGTGTTCTTATACCTTCATTAAATATTACAGAATGTATAGTGTTCTTATACCTTCATTAAATATTACAGAATGTATAGTGTTCTTATACCTTCATTAAATATTACAGAATGTATAGTGTTCTTATACCTTCATTAAATATTACAGAATGTATAGTGTTCTTATACCTTCATTAAATATTACAGAATGTATAGTGTTCTTATATCTTCATTAAATATTACAGAATGTATAGTGTTCTTATACCTTCATTAAATATTACAGAATGTATAGTGTTCTTATACCTTCATTAAATATTACAGAATGTATAGTGTTCTTATATCTTCATTAAATATTACAGAATGTATAGTGTTCTTATACCTTCATTAAATTTAATAAGACACCCCAAAAAGGGTCGCCTTTAAATGATTTCAAAAGCTGCACACACCATTCATATATCTAACACTAAGAGGTAACACATATCTAACACTAAGAGATAACACATATCTAACACTAAGAGGTTACACTAAGAGGTAGCATATATCTAACACTAAGAGGTAACACATATCTAACACTAAGAGATAACACATATCTAACACTAAGAGGTTACACTAAGAGGTAGCATATATCTAACACTAAGAGGTTACACATATCTAACACTAAGAGGTAACATATATCTAACACTAATAGGTAACATATATCTAACACTAAGAGGTAACATATATCTAACACTAATAGGTAACATATATCTAACACTAAGAGGTAACATATATCTAATACTAAGAGGTAGCATATATCTAACAGTAAGAGGTAACATATATCTAGCACTAAGAGTTAACATATATCTAACACTAAGAGGTAACATAAATCTAGCACTAAGAGTTAACATATATCTAACACTAAGAGGTAACATATATCTAACACTAATAGGTAACATATATCTAACACTAAGAGGTAACATATATCTAATACTAAGAGGTAGCATATATCTAACAGTAAGAGGTAACATATATCTAGCACTAAGAGTTAACATATATCTAACACTAAGAGGTAACATATATCTAACACTAATAGGTAACATATATCTAACACTAAGAGGTAACATATATCTAACACTAATGGGTAACATATATCTAACACTAAGAGGTAACATATATCTAATACTAAGAGGTAGCATATATCTAACAGTAAGAGGTAACATATATCTAGCACTAAGAGTTAACATATATCTAACACTAAGAGGTAACAAATTTGAATGATTTATTCGACTATGTAACTTGCTTCATTTACTTTTTTCTGGTTGGTTGAAAGAGATTACCGCCTGGCAATAAGCCCGCCAGATTGTATTTGCAAAAAAAGTGTTAAATAAATAAATATTACCAGGTTTTACTAAATACAATTAAGATCCAGAATGATATTAAAAACGTCTAAAATAAAAACCAGACTGCTACCAGGAATCGAACCGCAATATGAGGGTTGGAAAACAGGCGTCTTACCAACTAGGTCACGGTGTATTGTTACCACTACAACTTTGCGTTGGTTATCCTTTGGCCCAGAAATACTCTGACAAAATACCATCCATAGAGCTTGACATTCCCTGGAAAGATTCATTTCATTTTTCTTACATATGAAAAGATGTTGGTTTCCACCCACGGTTATACCGCCGATACTTGGTCGTCCGGGTCTCGTCAATTCACTAGTAGGTAAACCACGTGTAGAGAAGGTTGACATAAGGACTGTTGCGATGTATAGTATGTAATTATAGCACCTTACACCCATATATACGATAATATCCTTCGTGATCGGCAATGATTGTCAGTCATTTTGTAGGTGGAAGACGCCTGTGCGTGTTTTGTTTCAAAACGTGCAAGCTGTTGCGCTCCACCAAAGGCAGGATTATTCTGCCAGTAGGCTTTCGTCAGGAAGAGTTTTTAAATATCCTTGTGTTGTATTTTAATAGCTATATTATAAGATATAGTAGGCAGCATAAAAGTTATTTATTTATTTTTATTTAACACTTTTATTCGAAATACAACCTGGTAATCTTTTCCAACCAACCAGACAAAGTAAAATAAGTAAGTTACGCGGTCGCATAAATCATTTAAATGACTATCCATCCCCACGGAATCCATAAACACATACGTGAGCACATGCCCACGAACCTCTCAAAGACGGACAATCACCCGAAAATTATTTTTCATATAAAGTGAGATATCATCAATCAAAAGGAAAGGAAAGGATGGGATGGTGGAGAGGAAAGGAAAAGAAAAATCAGGAATGAAACGCGTTATTTTACTGACTAGAAATTAAGAGTTTTTACAGACGCTTCTTAAAGCATGCCAAGGACGGAGCGAGTCTTATATTTGTTTGTAACTGATTCCAGAGTCTCACTGCATGGACAGTAAATAACGACGTAAAGAAAGAGGAGCGGTGAACTGGAAAGGCCAATAGACAATCTCTGTTTGAGCGTAGCACTTATCCATGATCGGAAAGATACCGAGAATTCTCGGCGAGATAAGAGGGGGCGGCGGAACAGTTAAATATATTATACAATAGAGACAGTATGTGAATTTGGCGCCTATTTCTAGTATTCAACCGGTTCAATGTTCTATTTCTAACATTCAAAAGTTACAGAAAAACCTAAATACAAGTATAAAACAGTCTAAAAACCAATCTAAAACTGAACACGTCAGGATTCGAACC
>CATKWJ010000068.1:0-26417 GCA_949825065.1 Odontocerum albicorne
TATATATATATATATATATATATATATATATATATATATATATATATATATATATATATATATATATATATATATATATATATATATATATATATATATATATATATATATATATATATATATATATATATATATATATATATATATATATATATATATATATATATATATATATATATATATATATATATATATATATATATATATATATATATATATATATATATATATATATATATATATATATATATATATATATATATATATAATATATATATATATATATATATATATATATATATATATATATATATATATATATATATATATATATATATATATATATATATAATATATATATATATATATATATATATATATATATATATATATATATATATATATATATATATATATATATATATATATATATATATATATATATATATATATATATATATATATATATATTCTTATTATTCTTATTATTATTATTATTATTATTATAATACTTAACTAATAATAAAATCACTTATGCCGATAGCCATATAACATATCTAAATATAATATAATATAATACATACATCGTTACACCGGCCGGCCCGGCCCACTCGAGAAGCGCTGCATTAATAATAATAATTTTTGTATTTTAAAAAATAATCAGTTTTTAGGGCACACTACAATAGTCCATATCTCACAGTGTTTTTTAAATGATTTTGATTTTATAATAAATGCATCGTTAAGATTTAGCACTAAGTATTAGATAGATATATATATATTAATCGTATTTAAATCATTTTATTAAAACGATCCGTTTTAATTTAATAATAAGACTATCAATTTGAACTTTTTAACATTCTTTG
Organism: Odontocerum albicorne; assembly: GCA_949825065.1. Lineage (NCBI taxonomy): Eukaryota > Metazoa > Arthropoda > Insecta > Trichoptera > Odontoceridae > Odontocerum > Odontocerum albicorne. Next base: position 864 of record CATKWJ010000068.1, read on the forward strand.
AAAATAGTTTTTTTTTCTTAACTTGAAAATTTTCAAACTGTATATCATATGTCACTTTTAACAAATTCCACAATATTTGATAAATAATTTTCTGTACATTTTGTACCATTTTAAAAATTGACAAGCACTAGATAATGTAATGGGTTTCATTTGTGAAATTGACTAACCGTACCGTACCGTTGTACCGTACCGTATCGTATCGAATCTAATTTGTAATTTAGGAGGACACTACGCGCCGCAATGGATACCGCAGACCAACAATTTCATAACGTTTTATGGACTCGCAAAAATATAATACATTGGGTTTCCATAATATTGATAATATTCTGTTTGTTTATTTTAATTTACTGTTTAACATCGCATTGGAAATTTTCTTCGATTTAAAACATCGTGTTGAAAGCGGATATTCTGTATCCCATGGACAGCGCGCCCGGGCGGTGCGTCAATGTCTCCATCGCCCAAGAATAAGAGTTACTTCCGAAAGACTTTTGAAAAGAGCCAGGAAAATAATCCTAACGTAGTTTAACATGTTGTTAGAAAGAATGAGGAGAATTTGAAGAAGTCGGTGATCACGGGGGCAATTGGTGGAAAACGAATAGGAGAAAGGTGTCCCGTTAGATGAACGGACATAATTAAGGAATTAATAGAATCCTCTTTAAACGCTGTATTTAACATGGTACAGGATCGGGAGGGGTGGAAACAAGTTGTGCACCAAGTTCCAGGCGTATAGGAGAATCACAACGTTAAGCGTTGAGTATGCGTGGAGAAGACGACAAAAAAGTGTTATTTTTATGGTTTTAACTATTTAATTATTAAGCGCCTTTAGTATAAGATATTAATTGTAAATTTGAAGAGTAATCTCTGTAAGTTCTGTGTTAATCAAATCAGTAAAAATGTTTTCTTAAATTTAATGAATAAATTTTAATCGAGAAAACAGAATTTGCAGTATACTATATAAGTAAAACGGAGTTCATTTATACGATATAATATTTCCATGCCGGTACTCCACACACGAGCTGCATGGTGACGGATGACCGCGTATCAATTTGATCAAAACGAATATTTTAAATGATTTAAAATTATAAATGAGATAAAAATAAAATGATATTGAACCGACATGAGTATTTTATTTACGGTCGGTTTCGACCATTTATATTTTTTTACAAAAGTGCAATTAAAATTTCGAGTGTGAGAAAATACGGAAATCAGAGATGTTATAATGAAATAAATAAATATCAAAACGCTTACACGATTCATAAAATTTGCAATGAATAAGTATATACGAGTACGTACAACCGCACATAACCGGTCAAGGCTCAGAATGCCCAGCTCTGTACTTCATTTATATATTTAATGGACACGTTTATTTATTCAGGAGGTTATTTTAGATATTTAGTTTCAACAGAGTATTGTCTATTGAGTATTATCTGAATACCGAATGCTGGCGGGAATGTGAGCCGTTGTCCTCCCAGACCACGTTGTGCGCACCTAGCCTAGTGTGCGCACCTAGCCTAGAGTAGCGGAGGCTGTACTTTCGCTACATTTGTTGTTCAGAGCAATTACTTAAGTATTTGTTCTTTTTTACTTCACATTTTACAGCGTGACTGGTCCTTGATGCAACACAAGTTGGAGCAGGCAATACAGTATACTGGGTACATACAAAAACAAAATGCCTAATAATATTCTAGATAGGTAGTGTTTGTCCACGGGATAACTACTTAACATATAAAGAAGACAACCATTCCCAGAGAAGTGGACATAGAAGAATACTTGATGGCTCGATTCCCGCTGGAAGCCAGAACTAAAAAAAGGATTCCAGTCTTGTTAAGGCCTCTGGAACATCTTTCTGGTCGGTAGTAAGAGATACCGTGACGATACTATGTGTTGAGCTCGTCAGGTTGTACTCGTATGTTACTCTATACAACGTAAGAGGAGTATAGTGGGACATTTCTTGTAAATTGGAGACAAAACACAGCGTAAGACCAAGACCTAGCCCTAGTCGGAAGACGCTCTGTGCATATGGCATCGGGAGTGCAGTCGGACTGAGGTGGAAGCTCGTGGCCTGGGCTAGGCAAAGGTTAAGAGCTTTAAGGAAGTCCTGCATCCAGGAATATACGCGGCTGAGTGTATAATTAAATATGTTGCATCAAGCATCACTCACTTGTGTACCTAAAGTTTGTGTTTATATACTAGTAATGTGTCAGTGAGAGAGTTCATCATTGACTTCCATTTCAGGTGGCGAGTCAGTGGTGCTCCTACGCGTATCAGGAAGGCGGCGGCGTGAAAGGGCGGTGTAGTGCTGGGGCGGGGGGCGGCGCTAGCAGGCGTGTAGCGGCGCCGCCGAGCCCCTGGAAGGCGGCGAAGCGATAGGCAGCCAGCGGCGATGGCGGTGCGGCTGGCGGCTGGAGCGGCGCCGCGGGCAGAGACAGCGATGTGCCTCCACCTAAAGAAGTGGATCTCGGAGGTGAGCCGCCCAAACTTATGTCCGAGTCGCTGTCCGAGGGCGGCGGGGAACTGCCGCCGCCACTGCGTCCTCCTTGCTGTTGCAATCTGGAACAATACAACATGTTTAAAATCAAACAGCTCTTAGGTGTATACTCGTATAATACAATGTCAGGACCCATTTTCTCATTAAAATTATTAAATTAGAAACATATGTAACCTAACAGAAGAAAGCATAACCATATCACATATTCAACCTAAGAAAGTACGACCATATCACACGTTCAACCTAAGAAAGTACGACCATATCACACGTTCAACCTAAGAAAGTACGACCATATTATATATTCGACCTAAAGACGTACGACCATGTTACATATTCAATATTATTCAATTTAATAATATATGGTATGACCTGTATCGGACGTATGCGTCACCTTAAATATATGATTTTATTTGTGCATTTGCCGTGTAAATATTGGAGTTGATATCTGATGATATGCGTGACCTTCGCAATAATCACTATAAATAATTGAACAGCCCATGCATTCAGAGAGCGCACAGTATACCTACATGGTATCTAGCAAGTATCTAGTAAGCCGTGACAGCATACGCGGGCGAATAAAGGGGCTTACGACGAGCGATGGACATAAGAAACAAAAAATGAGCAAAATATGTTCTCAATTTCTTAGAACGTCTACTGTGCTTTATTTACGACAAACTTCTATCTGATACAGGGAAATCTCTTCCCTCTGCTGCTTTTCACTGAAAACGCAAGAAGTAAACCGGAATCTCCGAGTATTGAGCAGCAGCCATCCACCTATTTTGTAGTCTTTGTACCGGTGCTGTTCACGACCATATCACATATTTAGCCTAAGAAGGTACGGCCATATCACATATATAACCTAAGAAGGTATGATATCACATGCACATATTCAACCTAAGAAAGTATGAGCACATAACATATTCCACCTAAAAGAAAGTACGACCATATCATATGTAACTTTCCAGAGGAAATTGGCATCAAGATAATGTATTATAACTTCTGTATAACGCTCTTAACTCTTCCGCCACCTCCTCTTATATAATCGAAAGTGTTGTCCGATCACGGACTTGCGCTCTTGCGCGATATTGCTTATTATGTTAGCTTTTCAGTTCACTACTCTTCATTTTTAACGTCATTCTTTACTGCGAATGGTGTTCAGTTCTGGAAAAAAAAAAGATCCGAACAAAAATTCTTAAGAGTCTTTCCATCATTGACGTGTTTCAAACAGCGACTCAAAAAGCATTGTATTTCCCTTCAGCGACGAAGCGTGTTTCCCCCATTATCCTTTCTATCTCCAGGTTTACCTTTCAATCGTCAAATGATCCATACTTTGTACGACGCCTGTCTTCCATTTCGTTATGCGTCTTTTTATTTCATCACAGGTTCGAAGTGAATGTATTTTTTCCAAAAAAGGCAATACTATACACTCAAATTGTTGTTGTATTATATAACTCTTGTTTCGTATATCATATAACTGATGTAAATAAAGCATTTCTAATTAAAAGAAGCAGTACTCGTATAGAACTTAATTAGGGAAAATAGCTAAACATAAGTAGTAATCACGAGTATCATGCCATGCCTCTAAGGGTTCAATGGTGTTACTCGGAATGTAAAAATTATCGTAAATTTGAAACATCTGAACTGGAGCATCGCTTGTAGTTCTAAAGTAATTCTCAGGCAATTCGGGATTTTGTTCCTCTGGCGCTGAGAGGGCGTGCTCCCGGCGAGGGCTGCCCCCCTCGACCCCACCCTTCCTACAGTTAACTGCCAGAGTAAACATGTTTGTCCAGGGCCGGGCCGGGTATACATTATGCATGAGGCGCACCGCCGCGGCTGCCGTGAATAATTGTAATCGAATTTGTAGCGGGGAAGTTCCGCACCCCGCACCCCGCGCCAGAGCCAGAGCCAGAGCCCTGCACATGAGACTCGGGCAGGCGCTTAATGTCAATCCATCAAGGGTTATGTCTTCAAATATTATTTTATTAACTTCATTATTTAAACGTGTAACGAACGAGTCGGTAATGAAATAAAATCTAACCATTTATTTTATTTTATTGACAGGATGCTGGACGATACGTGAGTCGATGTATTTATTCAGACATACGTACACGTACATACCATAACATTTCTCTGTCGGGGTGGGCAGAGAAGACAAAGTGTCAGATATTCCTATCTCGATATACATCCTTCACCTCTTCTCCGCTAAGATTTAATGGCACCTTTTGCAGGTGTCTTGAAATCTTATTTATTTGTTTAAAAATTCATTGTAAAACAATCTGGTGGGGTGGGGTTATTACCAGGTGGCAATCTCTTCCAGCCCACCAGACTAAATAAAATAAAGGAAGTTGATTTTTCGCAAAAAAATCAAATAATTCACCTTTACTAAATTCATGATAGGTACATAGTAATAATAAAAGTGAGAAATCATCAACCAAATTAAAAGGAAGGGATAGTGAAGAGGAAAGAAAAATCAGGTATGGAACATGTTATATATTGACTTGAAATTAGGAATGGAACATGTTATATACATAATTTGTGAAAAAATAACAGGTAATTTCATTTGAACATACAATTTTAGTGGATCTGGGTTTGTTGCCTTTCATTTGTCGTATCCCCAGTAAACTAGGCTGTTGCCTGTATCTCACTGAGGATATTTAGCATGAAAAAATAAATCGATACTTCTTTCCGATTTTTGATTACACAAAAACAAAACCCCGTTGCACGTTCTCATCAACCAGACAAACAGTGACACTCAATTACAATTGGAAACATCATGCGAAATTAAACTCCTCACACATCATCACTCCAGAAAGATCAAAAATATTCATCCCACAATATACCGCACACAATCATAAGAATAAAAATAAAAAACACACAGAAACACAAAAACAACAAAATTTAAAACAACAAGAAGAAACCCACACTCACGAGCCCACACAAATCTTTTCCACACGTCATTCATCCTGAAAGCCCAAGTACTCAAAATCCTGTCGCAATAACAACCATGCTCCGATCGACTGTCTAAATGGTTTTCCTACCTTTACCTTTATTGAATTCGGCACGCCATTGTATGTCATGGGAGCCAAATAAGCATATTGCCTTTGGGCAAAAGAGGTTTTAATTCTAGGGATGGTGAACATTTCATTAGTTGCCATGCGTGTCATGTGTCTCTGCTGAGTTTGCATCTTCCTTTCCTCTCGATGATAGTGCCAGAGAATGGATTTGAGATACAAATTGGCTATGTTCAGGACCTGATACTCTCTGAAAAGCTCCGCCGTGGGATACCGGGCAGGAAGTTTATTAATTATTTTCACAATCAATTTTTGGGAAACCTGCAATATGTGTTTTTGGGTTAATGTGCATCCCCCCCAAACTGATATACCGTAAGAAAGTGCTGACTGACACAAGGCGAAGTATATGCTCGTACTTTTAAGAATATTTTCACTGAGCACATTTCGAATCATACGGAATATGTATCCTAGTTTTCTGAATTTTTGCGCTCAAAGTGTTAATATGGACCTCCCAACGAAGGAACTGATCAACATAAACTCCAAGGTACTTCATACGAGGCCTATCCAGAAAGTAAGTGTACTGAATTTTTTAGGATACAATTTTTTTTATTTAAACAAAAAAATTACGTGGTTACCGTAGTACATATGTAAGCTATTTTTCGACATAGGCGCCATTCCTCTCAATGCAGGTGGTGAAGCGGGGTATCAACTTTTTGATGCCTTCCTCGAAGTAGTTTCCCGCCAACCCCTCCGTCCACTTCTCCACCTCCTCCTTTACCTCCTCGTCAGTTGAAAACCTTTTTCCACCCATGTGCAGCTTCAGGGAGGTAAAGAGATAGAAATCTGAAGGTGCTATACACACTCGTACAATTCATAGCTTTATCACCATATGTAGTTTTCACCTCATTATAAACCTCAACCGGAGGTTTTCCCTTCCAAACGAGATAACGGATGACGCCGCGTATTTCGCACTTGGCGGGAGATTGGATTGACATTTTTCACGAAACGTGTTGTCGCGTCGACACTTCTCAACGTACTGACCTCGAACCGGTCTCGTTGCGGAGGGGAAGGGTCAGGCTACTAGGAAATGTAGCCAACATGTCGAAAATAAAATCCATCCGGTCGTGAGAGCCTCAGTACACTTAATTTCTGGATACGCATAGTACTATCAACCCTTTCCAAGGAAACACAACTACAGTCAGCCATGGGTGAACAAGTGTGCAGTGTTATGTATTTATTTGTAGGTGCTTGAGTTCTTGAAGATACGCTAAATGTGATGTAGGTATTTAGTGTTTTGGGAATTCATATACTGACTTCAAATTAGGAATGGAACATGTTATATACTGTAGAAATTAATCGTTTTTTCAGTCACTTTTTAAAATAGGCCAATGACGGAACGAGTCTAATATTAGTTTGTAACTGGTTCTGGGGTCTCATTGCATTGACAGTAAAGAACGACGTAAAGAAAGAAGAGCGGTGAAATGGGAAAGCCAAAAGACATTCTCTGTTTTAGCATAAGTTCATTATCGGAAAGACGTCAATACTCGTATTGTCGGCGATATAAGAGGGGGCGGTTAAAAATATTATACAATACAGTAGTGACAGTCTATGAATTTTGCGTCTATTTCTCACCCAGAACCCAGTTTAGCTCCTTGTGGCACGAAGTGATGTGATCGTTTTTTTAAGGTAAAAATAAATGTTACACTTAACATAACATAGGAACTACGAGTAAGTACGAGTTCCTTGTGAATGTGAATGTTAATGATGTTATAAGTAGAATTAAGTTAGAAAGTAATGAATAATTAATAATTAATAAGAAAGGAAGGTTTAGACACAGATAAAATGAGTGGCGAAAGACATATATATTTTAATTTTATTTATAAATGACAAGAAATCTATAAATACGCAATTTGCAATAAACAACAGGTAATTTAATTTGGGCATACAATTTTAATGGATCTGGGTTTGTCGCCTTTCATTTGTTGTGACCCCAGTAAACTAGGATTTGACCTGTATCTCACCGAGGAAAAACATCCGGAATGAATGTTGAGCTAAAAAGTCATAGACCGAGGAAAGAGTGGAATGAGGTAGACATTTTAACTGAGGAAAATGTAACAAGTCAGAGAAACAACGGAGCTTGTAAGGCTAGATGTATGAGTGTGACCGGGGTGAGAGCTGTGTGTATACCCCAAAAGGGGTATAGCGTGATGGTATGTACTCGTATGTATATAAATTAGGATAAATTTCTAAGTAAGAATAAAAACAATTTAGAGATTTTACTTAGCCGAAAGGAAGATCGACTTGTAAGATAGCACGCGATGTGCCTGCTATCTCTACCGAGCCTCGGCGCCTGAAGTAAGGGGAGGGATGAACCAGGCACCATCCGTCGTCCTGCTTTCAACCACCCGTGTAATCTTAATATGGTAAGCATGCGCAGTGTCTACGTACTTTGCGCCTGCAGCATGATTCATTATTTCGTCATGAAAGGCAATAAAGGGTTGCTTCAGTTAATAAATTCGATAGAAATGCTTATGTATTTCACACATACATACCATCCCACTGTTTCCTTGTTGTGAGAGGACAGATTGCCAACTTCTTTATTATTATTTTGTGTACATGGTACATCTGGCGGGCTCATTGTCACACAGCGCTTTCTTCCAGCCGACCAGCTCATCTTGGACACATTAAACTGTTTCAATCCACGCCAGATTCCCTATCACGAAATATTCTCTTCGCCTCCTTCACACCCACAAATATCCTTTTGTTTGTCTGACTCCTTACCTTAATTTGCTTGTTTTAAAATTTCATTCACTCGGTCCAGCTGTACTTGTCCCTGCCTTATAAATTCGTTTACTTAGTGTTTCGTCTCCCATTCGTTCAACATGTCTATTCCAGCTCAACGTAACATTTTTCACCCTTCTAAACACACGACTTTTTTAGCTCACATTCCTATTTGTGATCAAATTTCTTATTCTTTTATACATCGACATACCACACATTGTTCTTAGTGCACGCATTCTCTTAATTTATTTAACTCCTTTCATTAATTTTGCACGCCCACGTTTCACTCCCATACACAACTGTCGGTACTGAATAAATTACAAATTATTTTTCTCAGTTTACTCGACTTCAAATGAGTTAATAACTGTGTCGAAAAATATATTAAAACTAAATGTTATTTTTGCATCTCTGAGACAATAACAAACTGTAATGTGAAAATCCCTTCCAATTAACTAGAAATATGTTATGTTAAACTATTAACCTGTTCACCGCGTTAAAAATCAAATTCCACGAATCCTGTACGCGGCACAATTTCAGCGTTTTTTAATTTCTAAGTTTAAACACATATTTTGTTGAGAACCACTGATATTTGATTACAACACCAAGTAAACATGACACTTAAGTAATTTTATGATAATAAATAATAGTCATTACTCTTAAGGAGACTCATTAAATAAAGGAGATAAACTTAACATTACGTAAAATAAACAAAGGAATGCTACGATCAAATCAATGCTTCATGACACTCACCCAATCAAATGCATATAGCACTAGTAATGTTTATTTACGTAAGAGAGACTTAGTAATGTTTATTTACGTAAGAGAGACTCATCGCAGGACTCGATCCGCGAGACAGGTCGTTAATGCTGGAAATATTGAGAAACCAAAAAAATTCGGCGCTCTGTTTATTCAACAATATCTCATAAACTAATATATTATTTGACAAGGTTTTCAGAGATGTCGCTAAAATAAAGATTATTTTAAATTTTAGTTCCATTTTTATTCCGGTTTTGTGTCATTTTTTTTAAGTATTTGTGATTTGAAACTTGGATTGTCGTCAGATCACAGGCGTTTGTGCTCCCCGCGGGGAACAGGTTAAATAAAGGCAGGTATCAACGGGATCTCTACATTGGAAAACAGGCATCTTGGGTGAATAAGGGTAGAGAGATCGTATATTGGTTGGAAATATTGTATATGTAGGTATGTTAGGTATATAATGTGGACGAAAATTTCAATCAATATCGATACTTATCGATCTTTTTCGTTTTACAGATCACATTTTTTGAGAAAACTGGTAAAATAGCCAAAAAAAAAATTTTTCGACAAACATTTGAATTGATTTTTTAAAAAAAATATGTAATTGTTGCGTAAAAATGAATTAAAGGGTTTCGTTCCCTTTGAGAGGTTGGGTTACTCCGTTCATCCATGGATGGCGTATAAATAGCAAGGTGACGGGGATGGTGCGGCTCGAAGGGTGACAGTGGAGTACTACACTTCGGTTATTCTAAAATAATAGTAATATTTACCCACTTTGGAGGTGGATCTGAAACGGAATTGACATTTAAATCGCGATAACAGATTAATGGACTGAATAAAGATGTTTTAAATATAATATAAGCCACAGCCGATATCTTCCTGACATACAGAATCTTTTACACATTTCTAGATTTTCGCGACATTGATTGGACATTACATTAACCATGGGCTGGATTTTCAGTTTTGTTTAATGTTTAGTTTAATTAGCAAGCTGTTTTTTATTACACTTTCGCTGTGCACAGTACAACAAAGCGATTTTATTAACGTGTGGCAATATCTTGCAAACAACGAGTTCTTATGTGAATACAAGACTGAAACACCTTTAAAGAAACCACTACTACGTCGTGTCCTTTCTTTATGGTAGGAAGAGAGGAAAGATCTCCACGCATATAGATCTCCACGAGTAGAAAGGATTTATGTGAGCTCGTGAGTGTGGGTCTCTTCTTGTTGTTTTAATTTTGGATGTTTTTGTATTTGTGTTTCTGTGTGTTTTTCTTCTTTTTTTTTTTGATTTTGATTTTTATTCTTATGATTGTGTGCGGTATATTGTGGGATGAATATTTTTGGTCTTTCTGGAGTGATAATGTGTGAGGAGTTGAGTTTCGCAAGATGTTTCCAGTTGTAGTTGGGTGTCACTGTTTGTCAGGTTGATGAGAGCGTGCAACGGGTTTTTTTTGTGTTATCAAAAATCGGAAAGAAGTATCGATTTATTTTTTCATGCTAAATATCCTCAGTGAGATACAGGCAAAATCCTAGTTTACTGGGGATATGACAAATGAAAGGCAACAAACCCAGATCCATTAAAATTATATGTCCAAATCAAATTACCTGTTGTTTTTTCTCAAATTGTGTATATTTCTTGTCATGTGTAATAATAAATAAATAAATAAATAAAATATATCCTTTGCATCGTTCACATCCATACATTTCGTCATCTACCTACTCGTACTATATTCCGTTTCTTCCTCGGTCTACTTCTTCCTCGCTCTTCACTAATTTATTTTAATGTATATCAGTACATTAAAATAATATTAATGAAGTACAGTATCCGGTAAACTTTGTCGAGCATATCATATGGTATACTCAACATTGGTTTAAGAATTGGTGAATGATGCGGCGAATAACCACTAGACTTAAGTTGACCGAACCGCAGACATGCACTGAACCATAAACATAATAAGCATCAGACTTAAGTTAGCTGAACCGTAGACGTGCACGATTATTTCTCAATTGTTGGATGCGGATTGACAATCAGCAAGTGCTCATTTACATGCTTCTCCAGTACAAGTTCGGGAGGGGAGGGACAGTGGCAGGGCCGGGCTCGATACTACTCGTATCCCCATCGCATTAAGCCATCATATCAGGATATTTATACTATATTGTCGGCCTTCACACAATGCTCGTACATTTGTCTTCCAGATGTTGTATCCCTGGACAACGAAACAAATTAAAAAATGTATAATTATATTATTTCCATTGTATACAGTAGGTACATCTTGATGGGTTAATTGTCACGTGGAAATATTTTCCTGCCAACGAGAAAGCTGTTTGATACCCATTCAGTTAGAATCAGACTGAAACCTCTTTTTATTTTTTATTAATGTGTATCAACAGGAAAATTGAATGATTTCGTGAATGTACTAACAAAATTGAATGATTTCGTGAATGTACTAACAAAATTGAATGATTTCGTGAATGTACTAACAAAATTGAATGATTTCGTGAATGTACTAACAAAATTGAATGATTTTGTGAATATACTGACAAAAATAGTAATTTTATACTCGTATAAATCATTATGACGGGCACTAAAATATAAAAAGTTTTGTTTTATTTAAATATTTAAGTCTCATATGTTATGGCCTTTCAATAAATAAGCGCGGTTCTAAATGATTTAAATTATTTGTAATATTGGATTTATTACAGACTTTTTAAAGTGTATAAATCTCAAATATTCTGTGCAAAACCCCTGTCAAAAGGAAATACATACGTACTATCGCATAAAACAGGCCAGGGCTTAGAAGGCCCAGAGCCGTATACCTATAGCTCAAATTCAACAATTTTAACATATAATCTAGTTGGTTCCTCTTTCGTACGGTGATGGCAACATGTTGAAAGGAGTGGTGATGAAACAATATTTTCTTCGACCATATTCAATCAATCAAGCCGAGGTTAGAGCGGTAGAATAGGCACGTCACTCGCGGTTTGTCAAACGTATCAGCAATTAAATTAGTAACCTACATTCAAGTAGGTTATATTATTGAGGGTGAAAGAGCTCTTGGGCACCGTGGGCTCACCGTGGGCTCACCGTGGGCTTGGGCCACTTGGGCATCTATAGGATGTAATCCAGTTGATTACACAAGTCAGCCAATTGTTGGGTTATAGCAACAACCAATTCTTGGTGGAGGTTTTGTTGGGTTATAGCAACAACCAATTCTTGGTGGAGGTTTTGATACTATCCCTAATTGGATAACATTATTTTTCTACTAATATTGTTTATATAAGGAATTTTGAGATGATTCAGCCACATTGAGAGAATGAGTTACGTAACTAGAGATCTCGGTTTTGTAGCCTTTTGTGTCAGATCTGTTCCCGGCTCTGGCGACTCGCGATGCGGTCGGAATATAATAGCCCTTGCAGTGCAGTGCTCCGGCGGCAGGCGGCTTCCGAGCCATTTACTCGTAACTCGGGCAGGGATCGGGCAGTCATCCCTATTCGGCCACCGCAATCAGCAGAGACGCAACCCTTGCCGCCACCACGAGGAGAAGCACCCCTCCCCCCGCTCCGGCTAACGGGGTTATTGTGTTGGGATAACTGATTAACCGCCGCGTTTATTCCATCAATCCGGAACTTACACCCCAACCCCTACCGCCTTCACCTCACCACCACCACCACCACCACCCATCGCAGAGCAGTCGTGAGGGTAGAAAACAATTAGAAAACGTATCTTTCTACTGTCAATAAAATCGGTTGTGTTTAGGAAGTTAATAATTTATTGAATTGTATTGTATTACACTTTCGTTGTATACATTTCAAGCTGGGTGGGCGGGATTATTAATATTATTGCAAAACTTTTGACATATATACATATGTATATAATAGTACGCCATCTCCCTGAGAGCGCGCCAGACTTTTCTATTGTTACACATCTTCCGCCTCTTCTACATTCGTATACTTCCTGTACATACATATATATCTCTAACATTTTACACTTTCTTCTTTCAAAATATTATGCACTTGACCCGACCCTTCTTTCCTTAATATTATTCTACGACGCCTTCTACTCTCATTTGCACTGTATATTCATTTTGTTAGTCTTTCTTCATCCATTCGTTCCAAGTACCCAACCATCTCAGAGTTCTCCTTTTCATATCACACAACACATCGGCCTTAAGTTCACATTCATCCCTAATCACTTCATTCCACTCCATTCCATTCCATTCCATGTTCTGTCATATATACATACATACATATAACTCGATGTACGAGTATTATTCTAAGTGCACACGTTTCTAAAGCATTTATTCTACCATTTCCAGTTTTGTTCCACGTTTATATTATGTTATTTCATAGATGTGACTATTATGCATTTAAATTTTTAATAAACAGTGTTTCGCGTAAATTAAGGTATTACTGTATCTTACAATTTATACTTATGCATCTTATGTATCTTATGTATCTTACAATTTAATACTTACAATTTGCATACAATGTGCACACGTTTCTAAAGCATTAATTCTACCATTTCCAGTTTTGTTCTTATGTATCTTACAATTATGTATCTTACAATTATGTATCTTATCTATCTTATGTATCTTAAATATCTTATGTATCTTACAATTTAATACTTACAATTTGCTTACAATGTGCACACGTTTCTAAAGCATTTATTCTACCATTTCCAGTTTTGTTCCACGTTTACATTATGTTATTTCATAGATGTGACTATTATGCATTTAAATTTTTAATAAACAGTGTTTCGCGTAAATTAAGGTATTACTGTATCTTACAATTTAATACTTATGTATCTTATGTATCTTATGTATCTTACAATTTAATACTTACAATTTAATACAATATATCAATATTGTATTAAATTGTAAGTATAAATGATATGCCAATAGTTACATAGATTTTTCATAGGATGTAACAAATCAAGAGAGTCGCATAGGTATGCATGCGTGTTTGTACGGGAACGGGAACGAGTCGAGTGAGTAGGATGCAGGCACATGCTGCGCGGGGGACTCGACGAGTATTCAATGCAAAGTGGCTTGTTTATTTACCCGTGTCGCATTTAGATATTATTTCGACAGTACTTTTCATGCGCTGACAACTTTCTCGCATTGTTTTTACAGCGCGTCGAGAGAAAACATGCGGAGAGAAATAACAAGACGCCCCGCGAGATGACTGGCAGGGGAGCTGTCACGGTATACGGCAGGGGTTTTCAACCGGGATGCCCCGGCCTCGGCCCCGGCCCCGGCACTTGAGGGTGCCGCGAATTACAGCCCTAACTTTGAACTAAACCACTCGACAAGTTTCTTATTAATACGAAAAAGAAACTTGAAGATGCATACCTACGGTGAAGAATGTGAAGATACAAGTAAGAATGCGCACCAAGATGGTTGTAGTGAAGATGGAAACCATCTGTTAGAAGTGAGAGGGAAGAAGAAGTATCTCCGACAGTTCTTTCTTCAACTAACAAATATCGCATGTAACATATTTGGAAAATAACGTTAATTAACAAAGAAACACTTAATGATTTAACGCTTGGTACCAAATTTTAAAAAAATGTACTAGACAAGGGTAAATATGGTCTTCTGCTAAGCTTTGTGAACAATTTGGGGACAGTCGTGTTAATCTCCTTCGTACATAAGTAAGATGGTTGTTCAGGAGAAAAGTATTAATTGAAATTTTCGTTATTTATTTGCATTATTATTTTCTTACATTGTTATTTGCTTATTATTTTCTTACATTGTTATTTGCATTATTATTTTCTTACATTGTTATTTGCATTATTATTTTCCTACATTGTTATTTGTATTATTATTTTCCTACATTGTTATTTGCATTATTATTTTCTTACAATGTTATTGGCATTATTATTTTCTTACATTGTTATTTGCATTATTATTTTCTTACATTGTTATTTGCATTATTATTTTCTTACATTGTTATTTGCATTATTATTTTCCTACATTGTTATTTGTATTATTATTTTCCTACATTGTTATTTGCATTATTATTTTCTTACATTGTTATTTGCATTATTATTTTCTTACATTGCTATTTGCATTATTATTTTCCTACATTGTTATTCAACAAAAAAAGTCATTTTATTTTAAATATATGTACAAAATAAAAAAATTTAGAAGAGGTGTCGCAAAGATAAATTATTTTATTTAGGGTGCCACTGTTAGACAAAGGTTTAAAATCACTGGGAGAGTCAGAACCGAGAAGCAGACGTGGCGCTCCGACTTCCTGCGGACGCCGGCGCCAGGCCCGAGTGGCGCCATCCACCATGCGCATCTTGTCAGCATTTCCTCTCCTGTCAGCCTCCACAGGTGACTTCTTGACAACTTTCTTCGGCATCACTTTTCGTTTTGTTTTTATGTCTATGTCTTTTTTTTCGATCTTCTAGGAGTAAATCCTGATAACATTTCAATATCTGTAAGATAACGCAAGTCCCGATCTCGTAAATATTATTTTAAGACTATGACCTAGGTGATAAGTCGCCTGTCTTGATTCAAAACTTACGGATTCGATTCCCGCTGGAACCCAATTCATATTTAAAAGGGATCTAGTCTGATTTCCATTAAAGTCTTCGATAACAATATTTCTGGTTGGTTGGAAGAGATTATTAACCTTAAATGAAAACAAAACTACTACCCTTTTTAAAATAAATTATGTTCCAGCGGTAAACGAACCCACACCCCCGGGATGGAAGGTAGGCGTCTTACGATTATTTTTTAATATAAAACATGTTAATCATTACGCCTGGTGGATTTATTATTGTAAAGCA
The DNA here is from genome assembly GCA_949825065.1 of Odontocerum albicorne. Lineage (NCBI taxonomy): Eukaryota > Metazoa > Arthropoda > Insecta > Trichoptera > Odontoceridae > Odontocerum > Odontocerum albicorne. The sequence continues at coordinate 16,699 of CATKWJ010000068.1, forward strand.
ATTTCTTTCATTCAATCAGCTTTTGTTCAACAATTACAATTATTCAAATATAACTTACTGCGAGTGAATCGATCCGATCGGTGATGCCTGGAAAAGGGGTAATCGAGGCACTCGAGACGCGCGGTCGCCATACCTACACGCGGCCGGCCCTGCGTGCCGAACAGCTACAATACGAGTGCTTTTAGATACTCGAGGTGAACTCCGAGCAGTATGCGTTACTTACTCGTACTATGCACATGTACTCGTACTATATATGCAATGCTACTCGTATCTACATTACAATAATATAATTAACGCGCACGCTACGATTTGTTCCCGGTAGCGATAGTTTATATTACGAGTACACACACCGTAATTGCACACATGTCGATTAGTTAGTTACATACTCTTTCCGATTAGCCGTGAAATACTCGTACAGCAACGTGTATACCACTAAATTTCTGGCAGTTTCATGTAAACCTTTTCAGGTCGACTGGTTCAAAAAGTAAACACTTGTTGTTCGTACATATTTATTATTTATTTAAACACTCGAATGTGGAATGTACAATTTGGCGGGTTTATTGCCACGGAACAATTTCTATTAACGGACCAGAAAAATGGTTCAACAATTTTGTTTCCAGTGTTGGGTGAAATTTTCATATTTGAGCTTTATGCAATGAAAATAAAGTTTTGAAATTGTAAGAAAAAAGGACATGCATCATTTAACATCAATCTTATATAATAACACTAGTTAACAAATTTTAACTTTTTGTCTGTAACAGAGATTAAATTAGCTGATTCGTAATTACAACAATGAAAATAAATAAATTCCTGAAATGCAACATTTAGACACAGAATACAATTTTTAGACACAGAATACATTTAGACACAGACATTTAGACACAGAATACAATTTTTAGACACAGAATACAATACAGAATACAATTTTTTCAACTTGATGTTGTTACATAGGAAAATAAAAAAAGCAGAATAAAAATCATTACTATAAGAAAAATTGACCTTATATACCATTTTTTTGTTAAAAAATAGCATTTTATATAAATTTGATCGAATCAACTTTTTTTAGAGATTGTACTCGTATATTAAATTGAATAAAAACTCAAATTAGATAATTTAGAAGCCCCTACATTACAGTAAACACCCATAAACAAAGTACTCCAAGCTTTATCTGTCTTGTACCTGTCAGCTTTATGATTACCTAGCAAACCACTAACAGCTCTTCCAAGCTTCTAGTTCAAGTTTTTAGAGATATTTTTCATCTTTCGAAAGTTTCTGTTTCACTCAAAATCTAAAATTACCTTTTTCACCCTTGTTACAAAAACCTTGTTAACTAGTGTAATTTAATAAGTGACTAGGGGATAGGAAGGGATTTTTTTTGAAATTTTGACCTGTCGAGTTTATTGCCATATGGCAATCTCTTCCAACCAGCCAGAAAGATGTTTTAATGAGTCCTAAGTGAAAACCAGACTGGAATTCCATTAAAAAAAATCTGTATTCCAGCGGGGATCGAACCCACAACCTCCGGATCGGCAGACAGGCGTGTTACCACCAGGCCACGGAGGTCGGAGGATATTGGGAAAAATGAGAATATGGGAAACAGAAAGCAATGAAAGGAAACATAATGCCTTATATACCATCATACTGTGTCCCTGCCTCGTTACATCCACATACACTGTTAATCGTAATTCTCACTTTTCTTTCTGTTAAAATTTCCCCAACTATCGCCTTTCGAATTATTTAATAAGACGTTTGCAAATATAAAATATGGTATCATATGGAAGCTTCTGGAAGTGATAATATACCAAACGAACTTATAAAATATGGTGGCGAAAAACTAGTGAAAAGTCTCCACAATTTTTTCAACTTGATTCTTGAAACTGTAGTTTCAAGAATCAAGTTGTAACAATACCAGATGGATAGAGGCCCAGTATAACGATTCCCATCTTTAAAAAAGGACAAAAATCTGATCCTGGTAACTATAGAGGAATATCTCTTTTAAGCGCATTTCTCAAGCTCGTCACCAACGTCCTAAGAGTAAAAGTAGAACAACAAATTGTAAATAGAGACGAACAACAAGGATTCCGAAGGAACAGATCTACTACAGATGCTATATTCATACTGCGGGAAATTAAAGAAAAGCCTTTGGGATACAACAAGACTGCGTACCTTGCTTTTATCGATCTGACCAAGGCCTTTGATAGAATCCAACTGGAAGATGTAATAAGCATTTTGCTCGAAAGGAACGTGTCACCCTCCATCGCCAAAACCATTAGAGACATAAACCTAAATAGCTCCACAAGAATTCGCGTAGACGGAGAACTCTCTAATGACGTTCCAACACCAACCGGAGTAAGACAAGGAGATAGTTTAAACCCATTTATATTTAACTTGGTTATGGATAAAATTATAGAAGAAGTTTCCAGCCTTAACCTGGGATACAAGATGGGCGACAATATACTAAACATCATATGCTATACTGACGATGCCACCATCATAGCCGAATCAGAGGAAGATCTGCAACAAATGCTACATCGATTCCACACTGCTTCCAAAAAATACAACATGTCTATCTCCATCAGCAAGTCTAAATGCATGACTCTAGCCAGAGAGTAAGTTGGATGCAGTGTGGCGATCGACAACATACCGATTGAACAAGTTACAAAATTTAAATACTTAGGTGCTAGCATAATGTGCAATAATGACCTCTATGGCGAAGTACTTGAACAATCACAAAAGGCCGCAGCTATTTCCGAATGTTTAATGCACACTACCTGGAAAAACAAGTATATGAACATCCAAAGCAAGGTGAGTATATACAAGACCTGTGTCCGCCCCATAATGACATACAGCATAGAGTCCAGAGCCGACACTGTCAGAACCACAAATCTCTTTCGAACCAGCGAAATGAAGGTACTCAGGAGTATCGCTGACAAAACCCTTCGTGATAGAGTACGAAACACAGACCTCCAGGACGACCTCCCAAACGATGGAAATACAGCTGGCAGTCGACGTCACAAAAGGAAAACAATGATGCAGGACCATAACAGGTCTAAAATATGAAGAAGAAATCATATGGAGTTTTTTAATATCATGATCTTATTTAATATTTTAAAAATAAATAAAATCCTTTAATTAATTACTCGACCTTACTCGTATACAAAATGTGTCGATCTACTGATAAAATACGGCTTAAATACATTTCTGCTCAACAAAAAAAAAAGAAAAAATCAGATTGTTTCAATTTCACGTTTGCTGGATAATATGTCAACTAAATAAATATCACTGGATCAGTTTTTCAGAAACGGTGGAGTTTTAACTGCATCTTTTACTCGTACTATTCAAAATCTCATATCGTCTGACATCACATTAAATCATAGGTTCTCAACCTTATTTTGCCCACCGCCCACTTTGATTATATTTTTTTTTTCCAAAGCCCCACATTTTTTTTTACTTGCGAATCTGAAACAGCTATTGCCACGATTATATTTAAACGTGTAATATTATAGACTATAGTCGTAAGATAGGATATGGTATGGCACTAGCCTATTTCTGAGTTTAAAGAAGACTGTTTCAATGAGAGCAATTAAAATGCATACTTAATTAAATTGAAAAGTATTTTTATTAACATTCAAAAGACATTGAATTTATAACTTATCTAATGAGAAGGTTGAATCTGATGTATATTAAGGAGTTTGTTAAAATCAGGCTCGATTTTACTTAAAAACAACCGTAAGTCGCCGCGTTCAGTAACATGGAACCGATTTCTCTTTTTAGTTACCAATGTTGCTACAACACTAAATCCACGTTCAGCTAAATAGGAAGATGGGAATGCTATCAGAAACCGTTGAACAATTGACCATAATCCTGGGTACAGTTGCAAAATCGGCTTCTGCACCCAAAATTCTTGGTATTTATTTCAATTCCATTCTTGAATTTAATTTTTAATTCCTCGTTTGTCGTCAGTTCTATTAGTTCTTCTTCTAACTGGGATGATCCTGCTGTGTTGACATTTGAAAAAGGATCCAAAACCCAGTCTGGTACGTCTATGTTTAAAATGTCCTGGAATCGTTCCTTGAAATCACTGTGGAGGTTTTCCAAGTGTTGACAGTTGTCAGTTTCCAAGTGCTACAGCTGGTTTATGGAGCACAGTGGTTATTACTTATTTTACTACTGGTAAAATTAAATCTTCCCCAATAGTATGTGGTTTGCCTGTTTTAGCAATTAACAATGAGATATTGTACGAAGCTCGAAGTCCGTCATCGTCTTGATTAGAAGCTGATGAAAAAAGTTTTGATATAGTTGGCTGAATTTCGTACTTCTTTTTCATGTCTTGAAAATAGGTCACATCTTTGTCTTTCTTATCCGGGTGTATTTTATTAAAATGATCTTGAAGCCTAGAAGGCTTCATCGCTTCATTTGAAAATGTTTTTTGACAAATAAGGCACATTGGCGATGATGGATTTGTGGGATTTTCGATAAATCCGTATTTAATATAATCCACACTATACTGCCGTCTCTTCTTTTTTGCTTCCGACATGGTTTTTACTTTACAGATACGTGAGTAGTAGTAGGGAAAATATCAACTTTTAAAACCCTGTAATCAATTGCGCGCGATAATGCTAATGAAAATAAAATGAACAATCACTGCCTTTATATAGGTTGGAGACATATAACACGCATCGACAGGAATAAGATAAACATGCAGTGACTCGTTTATAACATCCGGCGCGGAAGTAAAGCGCGGGGGCAAGGGTGATGCGGGAGCAGAGTGCGGGCTAGAACAAGCACAGATAATACTGTCAATTCTTGCAGGATTGCAAAAATCACGTTATTTAACAAAAACTTGTTATAACTGAATTGCTACAAGCATATTTTTTGCTGTTTTTTATTAACAGTGTTTTGTTAACTTTACCTGTATTTATATATGAGATATTTCACGGGACATTGGAAGATTTGAAATTTTTTAATTCAAATCTAAAATTAAAAAATGTTATATCATCCAATTTAATGTAGATCTGAATGTAATGGAATCTTTAGCTTAAATTTTCATCCACCTACCGAAATATGTGAATTTTCGCACACGTGATAAAAATGATTAAAATACTATACATACAATAACAAAAATTAACCAATATTAAAGTTTACTTTAGTTAGTACGTGATTAGCGTGTTTTTTTTTGTCTTTTTTAGACTATATTTTTTTAATCTGCCAACGCCCCTCCGTGCCATCTCAACGCCTCCTAATTTTCTCTGGGTCTTCTACCGCCCCCCTGAAAGTCTCAAACGCCCAAAAGGGGGCGTTATCGCCCACGTTGAGAACCTATGCATTAAATGATGGAACTCAACGACAGAAATATTCCGTGATATATCCCTTGCGAATCAGAAGGTAAACCGTCTCATAAAAGAGAATCGGGGAAACATATCCAGTCATCTTAGCTAGTCAATTAATGTATTTTCGAGATTCTGTATGTTAAGTGAAGAACTTAATTATGGACTCGAAATAGCGCTAGAAGTTTAAAAGCTAGCAGCAAAATAAAATAAAAATTACAATTTTTCTAAATTGTCGACAGCCAGGCGAAGAAAGGGAAGATTGGAAAAAAGTTAAATAGAAAAAAGGAAACGGTAGGTGTCAAAAGGAAACGGTAGGTGTCAAAAGGAAACGGTTAGGTGTCAAAAGGAAACGGTAGGTGTCAGAAAATATAAGCTATTGGAGTTATCTCGTTAAATAATTTATTTACAATTTTGAACACTCCGTGTACTCGTTACACGCAGAATATGTTTCATTTTGAACACTCCGTGTACTCGTTACACGCAGAATATGTTTCATTTTGAACACTCCGTGTACTCGTTACACGCAGAATATGTTTCATTTTGAACACTCCGTGTACTCGTTACACGCAGAATATGTTTCATTTATTTATTGACTAAATAAACGATACTTTAGTATCATAGACCTTTACAGATCAAAGGAAAGAAATACATTTATTCCCATTTTTATTTAAGTATTCTAGTCTAATTTTTACTTAAGGGTTGTTTAAACACTGTTATAGTTGATTGGATGTGTATGTGATTGTCACATGGCAATAAAGGTACCAGTTAGTATGGTATACAAAGAAAACATAATACAGTATGAATATACATACTCGTACATACATAGATATATGAGGATTTGGCACATATCGATACGATACGATACACAAGTTCTATTAGAAAATAAGTCTAAGGTCCGAATTCATATTAAATTAAAAGGTCCGACCTCACCATTAAATCTTAACTATTTATTTACTGAAAAAATATAATAGTATTCAAAGTAAAATTTCGTACAAGCTTTCTTAAATAATGCAGTAATACAATACGGTCTTATTAACTTCGTACAAGCTTTCTTAAATAAGGCAGTAATACAATACGGTCTTATTAACTTCGTACAAGCTTTCTTAAATAAGGCAGTAATACAATACGGTCTTATTAACTTTATTTAAAGCTTGGAGCAGGTGAGGTCCGTTAAGATTAGACTCAAGTAGGTATTTAGGTTTTAGGTCAGACTATGAATTCGAATCTAAATTGCTTGACTTACAGATATTATACATTGCATCATCTATTTTACATGACGAATGTCTCATGATAATTCAATAAAGATACATTGCATCATCTACTTACATGACAAATGTCTCATGATAATTCAATAAAGATACATTGCATCATCTATTTACATGACGAATGTCTCATGATAATTCAATTAAAAGATACATTGCATCATCTACTTACATGATGAATGTCTCATGATAATTCAATAAAGAAACAAGTCACATGTTTCCCTGTTGAACTTCGCTCATACTAACTTAAAAGTGATTTGCATGAATTGGTGCACACAACATGAATCACGACTTTACAATCGATTATATTAAAAAAAGTAAAAAAAATCGGACTCCAATATCTTAAAACAACTTTTTGAGTTATTTATTTATCGATATCTTTTGCACTTGGGGAGATCGTTGTTTAGTCGGATTTAATAAATCACAAAATGTTTTATACGAGTATCTCACTAGTAGAAATTTTCTACCATCGCTAGACCACAGGAACAATCCATGTTCTGAAGTAAACAAGTTTTCCTTCACAAAAAGTAGAATAGTTTTGGGTGATTGAGAAAATAAAAGAGGATTAATAGAACTTGGAAACTCTTTGCGTACATATTGAAGCTATTTCATCGGAAACTAACATATAATAACATACTATACATATTTGGTAAGACTGTGACGTGCGCAACATATCAATTTACTACTCGTTTATTGCATTTATTTATTTTAACGGTCAAATTACCTTGATACAAAGGATTACAAAAATATCAATAACTAAAATTCAATGTTGACATACGAAAAGTGTTACCCAATTCAAGAAAAAAGAACAATGCACGATAAACCCCATACAATAACAAAGTAACAATGTAAGACGAACCTCATACAATAACCAAGTAACAATGTAAGACGAACCTCATACAATAACAAAGCAAAATCTATATACAATACAATAATTTATTCAATTCACTCCGACATGGAAAACTTATTCCCTTTTTTTCATGTAATTATTCAAATTCCATAAAATGGCCCATACTGATTACCCAATCTTTATAGTCTTGTTATACAGAAGTAATATTAAAAATAGATACTTATAACTTATGTCGTAAATATTTTACGTGGTTGTTCTACAAGGAATACGAAGCCTAAAAAGCTGTGATGGTTCCGGGCTAATGAAATACTCGTGTAAGCTGACAATCTTATATAATTGTATTACATTTTCGTTGTATACAACACAACCTGGTGGGATTATTGTTATTTGGCAATCTCTTCTAACCAATCAGAAGGGAGTTGTAAATGCCTTAAGTGGAAACCAGAATAAACTTTAAATATGTATGAATAGGGGATCGAACCCGCAACCTCCGGAATGGAATACAGGCGCTTTAACAACTAGACCATGTAACATAGGTCGTCATAATATTGTGAGATCAAACATTTTTATTCTGTTTGACAATGTCATAAGACTTACCTATACGAGTGTCACTTTCAAGAAAATTCCATTATTATCTCTTTTAAACATCCCGCCTGCCTCTAACATATGAATGTGAAAACTTACTCTATATCTAACATATTGTACGAGAGTACAATAACATAGGTATGTTACTTGTAAAGAGATAAAAACGAGGACTTCGCAGTGAAACATGTCGCATGTCGCATGTCGCATGTTGCTCATTATATTTCCCAGCAGTCCGAGACATCTACGAGTATGTTACGTCCTGCGCATCATATTCTGTCCCTCGTGCTGTTTTGTCTCTGAAGTTTATTTACAGTAGATAGTGCTCGTGTTTTCAGAGCCAGGGCGGGATAGGGTTTCATTTCTGACAGCGGTTTTGTTTTCTCAGCGCCGCTGAAGAGTTTCGTGCCACGCGGGACGAACCCCACATTGGGCCCCGCGGACCTTTTGACTTCATTAATTTTGACGAGTTAATTCGTGGCGTCACACACTGTATGGAATTACTTCGCGTTTTTTGTTTATTTTTAGTTCTCTTGGATATTTCCTTTCAACCTTTTCATTTTGTTTGTTTTTTTAAAGCGAAGACAAAGCGCCAACGAGAGCAAAAAATGTGAGAATGTTATTTGTTCAAAGTTTTTCAATCAAAATAGTATGTAGACATGATATCTTCCCGTTTCGTTAAAATAGGTAGCAATTTAATGACAAAAAATGAGAAAGCTGTAAAAAATAATGACAACCTCCATAGAAGAGTTATTCTTTAATTACTTTTTATTCATTCTTAACCTATACACACTTGGACTCATCATTCGGGGAACATTTTATCTTTTTTTTAAATTTGTTTACAAATCACACGTTTTCACATAACAAAATAAAAATTAAAGAAACATATCTTAACATACATACATACATATATTGAGGAATAATAAAAATAATAACAATAAAGATCACATAAAAAAAGATTGAAAAAAATATTTAAATCCGAAATACACGAGTGCAAAGGATTATTGACCATTTTGTAGACACAAAAAGCGCTCATTCCAGTCACAGAAATCAAGGAAAAGGGAATTGTAATTATATTTTTCTAATATTTAATTTTTGACTCAATTTGAGTTTTCATCTCGTGTTGGGCGTTATCTCTCAAAAATATGGTCCCATTTTTGTATTGGCTATTTTTTTATTTAAGTTTTATATTTAGCGTATATTAACATATGATAACTCTTATTGCTTGGAGTAATGTATTTAATATCTTCAGTTAAAAAAAGAAATTTCTCTCTATCCAAAACCCGTGTGTATTTATGGTCTTTCTCTAAATCTTAATAATAATAAATTTCTTTTTCTCGTTTCATAAATTGAAGTACACTTTTTTTTTAATTCCAGGATGAAAGAACAGGCTGCTTCATTTTTAGAACCGACTTTTTTGAAACCGGCTCCGTTGTCAAAGTTACGATGAAAAAGATCGGTTATACAATATATTAGAGGAAATATTGAAAATATATATGAAATAGAATTCAATTGTTTTTCTTCTCTTCTAGAACTTTCTGTGTCGTCGGCCTTTGTCTTTGTCTTTGGAGTGTTTTATGTTGTTTCATTCTAACTAAATCTTCAGGACAATATTATCACAATTTCGGATTTAAAACAATGGTATGGCGCATCAGTATCTGAAGTTCGATGTTATGAATACACAATACTCGACAC
>CATKWJ010000069.1:0-37545 GCA_949825065.1 Odontocerum albicorne
CCTGTTGGAGGGCAACAGGTTGTTGATAATGAAGGAAAATATATCATTGATCAAAATACCTGTTAGATGGCAACAGGTTTTTTGATAATGAAGGAAAATATATCATTGATCAAAACACCTGTTAGATGGCAAAAGGTTTTTTGATAATGAAGGAAAATATATCATTGATCAAAACACCTGTTAGATCGCCACAGGTTGTTGATAAGCCGCATTATATGATCGCCACAGGCTGTTGATAAGCCGCATTATATGATCGCCACAGGCTGTTGAAGGAAAATATATCATTGATCAAAATACCTGTTAGATGGTCACAGGTTTCTTATAATGAAGGGAAATACCTGTTGGAGGGCAACAGGTTGTTGATAATGAAGGAAAATATATCATTGATCAAAATACCTGTTAGATGGCAACAGGTTTTTTGATAATGAAGGAAAATATATCATTGATCAAAACACCTGTTAGATGGCAACAGGTTTTTTGATAATGAAGGAAAATATATCATTGATCAAAACACCTGTTAGATCGCCACAGGTTGTTGATAAGCCGCATTATATGATCGCCACAGGCTGTTGATAAGCCGCATTATATGATCGCCACAGGCTGTTGAAGGAAAATATATCATTGATCAAAATACCTGTTAGATGGTCACAGGTATCTTATAATGAAGGGAAATACCTGTTGGAGGGCAACAGGTTGTTGATAATGAAGGAAAATATATCATTGATCAAAATACCTGTTAGATGGCAACAGGTTTTTTGATAATGAAGGAAAATATATCATTGATCAAAATACCTGTTAGATGGCAACAGGTTTTTTGATAATGAAGAAAAATATATCATTGATCAAAACACCTGTTAGATGGCAACAGGTTTTTTGATAATGAAGGAAAATATATCATTGATCAAAACACCTGTTAGATCGCCACAGGTTGTTGATAAGCCGCATTATATGATCGCCACAGGCTGTTGATAAGCCGCATTATATGATCGCCACAGGCTGTTGATGGAAAATATATCATTGATCAAAATACCTGTTAGATGGTCACAGGTTTCTTATAATGAAGGGAAATACCTGTTGGAGGGCAACAGGTTGTTGATAATGAAGGAAAATATATCATTGATCAAAACACCTGTTAGATGGCAACAAGTTGTTGATAATGAAGGAAAATATATCATTGATCTAAATACCTGTTAGATGACAACAGGTTGTTGTTAATGAAAGGAAATATATCATTGATCAAAATAGTAAAATGTGTTTCATTTGCACCGTTTCAAAATTTCCCAAAAATACGCATGAATTTATGGACTGGCCTGATATATTATATTTGTGATAGATGAATGAAACCACATCATCGCCATCTTTTTTAAATGACGTGGTTCTCTATATCTACAAAATGAAGAATTTTTAGCATTATCATTTACTTGCACTCCATTACAAAGTATTGTGGATAGTCAAAAAAATAAATATTATAAATGTTTAGTGTCATCACAGCCGAACTCGCCTCCTAATGGTGGGGGTGTGTCTCGGCTGGGACGGTCTTGTGGGATGATCCCGGATCTTTTAGTGTGGCTCCATGTCCATGTATAATATTGCGGAGACAAGGGACTTAATGGGGTTTGTATTTGTTGTAATGATTATTGTTCTGCTTTCCCATATCGTTTACAGCTTTGTCATTAAACTATTTATTAACCTTTTCTACCTAAGTCCGAAGAGGTGTTGGCAGATGGCAAATCTCCTGGCTTCGCAATATATCTGATTGGATTGGTATATGGGGCGTTGGAGAACTTTTTTGGGCTGCTAGGGACAAAGATCTCGTCACCCCAACGTTGAATGTCAATCTCAAGTGATATTCAACATTGGGGGGGACCTGATATGACACTGAGAAGAAGAAAATTAACATTTCAAAGTTGTTTAAGGTAACAATAAACTATGATTTAGATAATATACTCACACAGGTTTGTTTCCAGTCAAATATAGAAGGGAATCGACAAACACAGCTGGAAGAAGATGGAAGAAAAACACGCAGATATTATGTACAGTTCTATTGCTCTTCATTGAACCACCAGGGTACCTGGAAAATAAAGTTAAATAATAATATTATTGACAAGAGTGGGTGTGAACCAATGTTACCCCTAATTTTTCCCATTGTGTGTGCGGCCCATCAACTTATATGTGCAAGAAAAAAAGAGGAAAGTGCGCAAATATGCATATTCATGCATAGATAAAACTAAGTAGTCAACATTATGTACCACCAAATCATCAATCACATTTTTAAAATATGTAGGTTATACCAGAATCTCAATGCTTTCTTTATTCAAAGCTTCATCATTGGTTACCCTATGATACCATCAAGATTATTTGCCTGAGGGGCCTCCACTGACATTTTTCGACAGCCTTAAGGAGTGTTCTACTCTTGAACTTTGAAAAAAAAAATCGTATTTTTTGCATATTCTTAAAGTTTAGACCTTTAAAAATATGTTCTCAAAAAGGAAATGTTAAAATTCTCAATATTTACGAAGTTATAGCTATAAATGAGGCAGCAATTACGCCGCACCGGAATGACTCGGACAATAATCTCAAAACTTTAAATGCGTTTTTCTCGAAACTACTTTTTTCGACCTGGTCGACATAAAATCTCAAGTTCTATTCAACCGATTGCCTTCAAATTTGGTATGAAACTTTGATAAATGTTTTTATATCGTTCCTACCTTGGAAAATTCAAAGCTATTATTTTTACTTTTTTTTTTTAAAAATCAAAAATTTGAGAAAAAAAGAGTTAAAAAATAATTGGTTTTAAGACAGCCGTTATTTTACAATTTTTTTTGGTACCAACTATAACACCATTATTTTTAATTAAGAAACTGTGTATAATTTTTATTTCAAATTTATAAAAGGGTTCCAATCATGTCGACCAGCTCAACCCTTTTTTTTACGACAGCTGATAACGTCTTAAATTTTAACATTTTTTTTACACATTCTCAAATCGTCAATAAACAGACTGTAAAAAAACGTACAGAAAAAATATTTTTTGTTTTTTTTTTATTTCGTGTGAAAAAAATGCCCGATATTCACGCCTCTAGAGTAGAATGACCCCTTAATATATCGTCTGTAGGGAATCCGTTATTTATATATACGAATATGATATATCAGATATGGTTTGATTTCACTTTTATAGACAGCCGTTTGGTTTTCATTATTAGGTAGAATTTTTCAGTGTTAGGTAGAATTTTTCAGTGTTAGGTAGAATTTTTCAGTGTTAAGTAGAATTTTTCAGTGTAAGGTAGAATTTTGTTTTCAGTGTTAGATAGAATTTTCTTATTCACCATGCGACTCCACTGAGCGGGATTTTGTTCGTGACAATGTTTCTACCAATATCAATCATCTCCTGCCAGGAAACCTTCACCTCTGCAGAGCTCGTGATGTTGTATATTGTCTTCTCTGTATCCCTGGAACAAAAATTATGATATGGCTATTAGCAAAGCTATTCTCTGGATCATTTAAGTTTTCATTGATTTATTTTATAGAACAACTAAAGGACCGAGGCTAACGTTTTGATGTTACATTTGTCAAATGTTGAATTCGTTCGTTAACCATGTCTCACGTTTGACATCGGACTGTTACAAACTACTCGGTTTTATAATGAGAATATCAAGAGAATTTAACAGCAACGATATCCTCCGAAACTTGTATAACCATCTAATTAGAACCAAATTAGAATATGCATCTACAGTTTGGACTCGTCAGATCAAATATAAAAACAATACAAAACAAACACAAAAAAAATCCTCAGATATCTATGGTACAGAACAAAGGGGGATTACCCAAAATATGCTCACCATATCGAACTTCTCAAGGTGTGTAACTATAGAAGCCTCGAAACAAGAAGGCAAGAATCCATTGCGATATTCCTACTTAAGGTTTTTCAAGATTGTTTTAACTGTCCCGCGATTCTAGAAGCACTAAGTTTATACATATGTACCCAATAAATATAGCCGTGCAAGGAATCACCCTCTGTTCTACATACCAACTTACAGGAGGAATATCATGGCTAAACACCCAGTCACGCGTGGTATAGAGATATTGAACCAACTGAATGACACTGTTGATATAGTCTCGGCACCGCCTAGCAGTATGAGAAGAATCCTGGCTGATATTCTTCCTAACGAATAAGCTAACGCTAGAAGCAGACCCTCTTTGTGTATGTATATATAAAACAAATTTAAAACTGCATTTGTAGTCAAACATTGTTCATTCCACTTAAGATAACGATATAACCCTGACAGTTTCAAGAGTTTCACCTTATCATCAGGGGAACACAAACAAGACTTTCCACATGATAAAGTGACATCTCCTGATGATGAGGTGGAAACCTTGAAACCGGTAGGGTTATACCGTTACATAAAGGGGAATAAACAGTGTTTGATAAAACAAATACGATGTCTTGAAACCTCCACAGTGTATAAGGTAAAATAGGGTTGAAGGGGAGAAGATGATAACTTGAATTGGTTATTTATAATATCATATTTTTGTTTCGTTTCTTCGCTTAATGTATTTAAATAATTTTTATTCAATATGTATAATATTTTTTACGCATATTCATGTGTAGATATAATAAAGATACTTTTAGTCTATTCCTAAAATAAAACCATAAACAACACACATATTGACGTAATTAATATACACTTAAGTTCTTGTTTGATGATGATATAACAAGGGTCGAAATGCATTGTGATATAAAAAAAGTTATTGTATAAAAAATTTCTTGAATCTTGGAAAATACTTTATAATAGTTTCACTTTGTGGTGCCATGTTTTATGTAAAATAAATAAATAAAACAGTTATTTTATTTTTCCTGTTCACCACTGGTTTATTTTGAGTTTACTACCGGTTTCGATAACCTTCGTCTTCATCGTCAGGCGAAGATAAACTAAATTGCTCACAACATATTTCTTCTGCAAGTGTAAATAGTATAAGATAAATAAGGTAGGGGGAGAGAAGTGGGGAGAGTTGTGATTCAATGGTAAATGGGGCGGGGAAAAAAATACAATCTTACGGGCAGGCCAGGGTCTGGATATCCAAGGGGGGGGGGGGGGATTTTAAATGGGAAACAAGTTTAACAGAGGGCAATTATTAAACTTGGTTTGATTGTTTATAATATCTGGACTTATAATTATCGGATTCTGGTCTGCCCGTAAGATTATATTTTTTCCCCGCCCCAATTACCTTCTTCCTGGCAATGTCCCAACTCATTGCCTAGGTAGGCTGTTGGGGTCAGCTCTTCTCGTACTCAGGCTGTATGTTCTTCGGTTCTGGGTGTCGCTTTCATCTAGACCGTTTCTGTGCAGGATTTTGGAGCGTTGAGTCATCCAGGAGTTCTTTGGTCTTCCTCTGGACGACTGTCAAGGAAGATCCACAGACATTGCCTGATTTACAGTATGGTCTGGTGGTCTCCGTCTTATGTGCCCGTAACATCTCAGCTGTCGTTCTTCCCGCTTACTATTTATGTCAGTATAATCCGTCCCATTTACCATTGAATCACAACTCTCCCCACTTCTCTCCCCCAACCTAATTCCTCTTATACTATTTAGACTTGCAGAAGAAATATATTGGGAGCAATTTAGTTTATCTTCACCTGACAATGAAGACGGAGGTCTTCGAAACCGGTAGTAAACTCAAAATAAACCAGTGGTCGACACAACAAATTAAATTAATTGTTTTATTTCTTTTACATAGTATATAATAATTTAATATTAACAATGCTTGTTATTTTTTTTATGATTTATAAAAAAAAGGTTGGCTATGGTAGCGATAGATAAAAGTTCCAGTGTACTTTCATCAAAATCCACCTAGAAGCAAAATGATATAATGAAATAGATACAAGGCGTTGGCTTACTTGTTGCCGAGATAGTTCCAAGTGCAAACGAACACGGAGTTGACTGCGATGTCTACAGGGAGATAGTCTGCATAGCCCGTCGAGTTGCAATACATCGTCCTGATAACTCCCTTGCCAGCTCCTGGAGTAACATAATAAATGAGAGGGAAAAGCTGTTGTGTGAAAGACAGAGCCGGGACAAAGGTAGGGCAAACGAGGCACTGGTCCCAAGCGCGATATCTGAATGGCATTATAATCGATCAACGTAAAAAAAAGAAAAATGGCAAAAATAAAGGAAAAACAGAGTTTAACCTTTCCTTCCCTGTGTTGGGTATCTTCTACACGTTGCTTCTAATAACCATCAATATCTCTATAAATATAATAAATACAAGGTTAAGATTTTAAGTATTCCTCCATAATATATTTACGCATTGATTTAAAAAATAATATTAATAATAATCAGAATTTATCGACTACATCAAGGTGTTTTGTAAAGATCGAAAACAAATTCGCATTTAAACGCGGTGAGTGCCTCGTCTTGACGATAGGTGAATAGTATGCGGGAAGCGCGACACTATATTCGCATCTCACTCTTGCATACTAGACTGAATTTTTAATGTTTTCTAGATGGTTTTTTAATGTTTTCAGCAAATAAATCTCAATTATTATAATTTTTAACTTCAATTATAATTAATTAAGGGGATTATCTATGAATGTTCTTATTTTTCCGATTTAAAATAGCAAATTTTTTATTGCGTACTCACTACCCAACACCGTAACACGCGTATTATTTTTATCACCGTAAGGGAAGGGTTAAATAGTTAAGTTCGCTGTCAATATTTGTGAGTTGTGAAAAAAAGTTTGAGTCAACTTATAATAATCCATACATTGTTAGTAATAGTCTTAAACAAAATAGATATGAGTTTTGAGTTTTATGTTTATTGAACATTTGATTTTTATATTGAACATTTGATTATAGATATTCTGTGTATTGAACATTTGTTTTTTAGGTATAGTCTTAGACAAGATATATTTTAAGATGTAAGTATTCTGTACGAGTGTATTGAACATTTGATTTTTAGATATAGTCTGAGACAAGAGATATTGTGAGTATTCTGTATATTGAACATTTAATTTTTGGATTTTCTGTATATTGAACATTTGATTTTTGGATATAGTCTTAGACAAGATATATTGTGAGATGTGGGTATTCTGTACGAGTGTAATGAACATTTGATTTTTATATTAAACATTTAATTTTTGGATTTCCTGTATACTGAACATTTGATTTTTGGAAAAAGTCTTAGACAAGTGATATTGTGAGATGTGGGTATTCTGTACGAGTGTATTGAACATTTGATTTATATATTGAACATTTAATTTTTGGATTTCCCGTATATTGAACATTTGATTTTTGGAAATAGTCTTAGACAAGAGATATTGTGAGATGTGGGTATTCTATACGAGTGTATTGAACATTTGATTTTTGTATTGAACATTTAATTTTTGGATTTCCTGTATATTGAACATTTGATTTTTGGAAATAGTCTTAGATAAGAGATATTGTGAGATATGGGTATTCGGTACGAGTGTATTGAACATTAGATTTTTAGATATAGTCTTCGACAAGATATATTGTGACATTTGGGTGTTCTGTATATTGAACATCTGATTTTTAGGTAGTCTTAGACAAGAGATATTGTGAGATGTGGATATTCTATATATTGAACATTTGATTTATAGATATACTTTTAGACAATATGTATTGTGAGATGTGGATATTCTGTATAAAGATCGTTTGATTTTTGGATATAGTTTAAGACAAGAGATATGAGTATTCTGTATATTGAACATTTGATTTCTAGATATAGTCTTAGACAATATATATTGTGAGATGCAGGTATTCTGTATACTGAACATTTGGTTTTTAAACATAGTCATTGACAAGAGATATTGTGAGATGTGGGTATTCTGTATATTGAACATTTGATTTTTAGATATAGTTTTAGACATAAGATATTGTGAGATGTGGGTATTTTGTATATTGAACATTTGATTTTTAGGTATAGTCTTAGACAATATACTCGTATATTGTGAGATGTGGGTATTCTGTATATTGAACATTTGATTTTTAGATATAGTTTTAGACATGAGATATTGTGAGATGTGAGTGTTCTGTATATTGAATATTTGATTTTTAGATATAGTCTTACACAAGAGATATTGTGAGATTTGGAAAAAAAACAGTTTATTCAACATAATGTTACAAAAAAAAAACAAAACTGTCTGTAACACATCACGTGAACACAGTAAAACACCATTAACATCGCAAAGTAACACACATCGTAAAGGACAGTTCTGTCTTGTATTAAGGAAAACAATATAGTCAACATAATGTTACTCAAAAACAAAACTGGATGTAACGTATGACATGAATACAGTGAAACACCATTTACATCAGAAAGTAACATATTTCGTAAAAGACCATTCTGTCTTGCATTAAGAAAAACATTATATTCAACAAAATGTTACTAAAAAACAAAACTGTCAAAATCACTAACGCTGGATAATTAACGTTTGACTGTTCCTTTGACACATCCAATCCAATCTTCTATACATGGAAGTCTTATACGTTACCGCGCAGTCATGCAAATCGCATGAATAATCGGGCATGTCTAATAAATAAATTAAAATATGCTTATAAAATAAATGTTTAGTGTTAATGTCAAACCATAGGTACAGATATTAATGGTTTACCTATAAGAATTCCAGCGGGTCCATTGATGTTGTCTGTCCAGCCAGGAAGAGGTTCCAGCCAGATAGGGATTACTGGAAATAAATCAAATGGTTTAAATATTTATACAAAATAAACGAAAACCAAAAAGAAAAAAAGCAATTAAAACTTCTCCCTGGCTCCATCCCAACTCATTGTCTGCGAAGACTGTTGGGGTCAGCTCTCCTCGTCCTCAGGTTGTATGCTCTTCTGTCCCGGACTACGTCCCCCAGACCATGCCTCTGCATCAGGTTATCTTTTTGCACCACCCATGAATTCTTTGGCCTTCCTCTGGTTGTTATTCGAGGAAGATCCATGGAGATTGCCTGGTTCACAATGTGATCGGGTGCTCTGCGTCCAACGTGCCCATACCATCTCAATCGCCTCTCCTCCATCTTACTATTGATGTCTGTAACACCCAGGCTTCCACGAATGCGTGAGCTACTTATTTTGTCTCTTAGGGACACACCAGCTGACCATCTTAGCATGCGCATTTCAGCAGTTTCTAGTTGCCTAGAGTAAGAGTTATACATCGTCCAGCATTCGGAGAAGCAATAAAAACGAAGTCCAGTTAAAGAAAAAGTTTCACCACCAACCCTCTACGCGGGGCCTTCACTAGAGGTACAGCACCGTGTGTGTTAAAACCAAAAATACCACCCCTATCCCTATAGTGCAGGCCTGCACAACTCAAAATAGGATGAGGGCCATATTACTTTAACCTTTTCCTTACTGTGCTAAAAAAATCCGCGCGTTCCGATACTGTGTATTCAATACACATGTAAAATGAGTGATTTAAAACCGGAAAAATAAGAATATTCATAGCCAATCGCTTAAATTAATGAAATTTGAAGTCAAAAGTGATAATAATTTAAATTTAATTGCTGAAAACATGAAAGTTCAGGGGTCTCCAAACTACAGCCCGATAGCACCACCAATCTACCCGGTATCAGGTCCGTCATAGTTTATTTTGATTACATTGCAAAGTCTTGGCCCTTGAGATTTAGTGCAGGAGTCAGTGTGACCCTTAGGATAAAAAGTTTGGAGACCCCTGGCCTAGTTGATTAGATGTCTATCTTCCAATCCAGAGACTGCAGGTTCAACTCCCTCTGGGACCCAGTTTAAAACAATCTATTCACTCTAATTTTCACCCAAGGCCTCATAAACATTTTTCTACATACACTTGACAAAAAAAAATATTGTATTGGATTCACTCAGAATAAGCTTAAAACAACATTTTATATACTAATCCAAAAAAGTGTCATAACTCACCAATAGATGGACGTAAGATGATGCAAGGAATGTCCTTCATAGCTTCTACGACGAGACCCTCGGACAAGGCTTTCGTGAAAGCATAGGTGTTGGGCAGTGTGTCCAGAATTCTGAAATATTGAATATACTCGTATTATATTTGGTGTATAAAAATATTGAATATATTTAGTGCATAAAAATAATACATTAAAAAAGGACAATTTATATAGCGCCGTTTAGAGAGTAGACTCTCCTCAAGGGTGCTCTAACTCGGGATTCCAGCCCACTATTAGTGATTGATTTAAAATATTAATAATACGTGGGTCATCCAGAAACTAAGGTTACAAGAGCTCCTGAGGCCGGGGAATTTTTTTCGCTTCAAAGTTAGTGCACCTGGCGTGTAGGGGAGATCCTAACGGTCAGTTTGTTTGGTCCCGCGTGTTTGTCGGCCATTTTGTTTAGTCACAGTAAATTCTTCCGATGGAGAGGTCGTCGTGCGCTCCCGCCAACTCTCGTCCGTGCGAGACCCGCGCGGTCATCAGTTTTTTGACTTTGCAGAACAATACCGCCGCGAATATCCATCGAAAGCTCGTGGAAGTTTATGGTAGTGATGTGATGAGTCGACAACATGTCACGAAGTGGGTTAGGTTGGTCAGAGAAGGCCGTACTGATACACACGACGAGGCAAGGCAGTGATTTCTGACGAATTTGTCCAAAAAATTGAAGAACAAGTGCAAAATAACTGCCGTGTGACGCTTGACGACCTTCACGAAGAATTTTTTGACATTTCTCGAAGTCTCCTTGGTAATATTGTGTCGGAAAAACTTGGTTACAAGAAGTTGTGTGCGAGATGGGTGCCCAGAATGCTCACACCGGAGCACCGTCAAAATCGCGTGACCGCCGCGCGTGCATTTTTGGATCGTTTTGCACAGGAGGGAAAAGCTTTTCTGGAATCTATCATGACGGGGGATGAGACGTGGGTGTGTCACTACATCCCAACAATTTTTTAACGATCAAGAGGTCGAGGAAGCTGTGAAGAAGTGGCTGAAAGAGCTGTCGGCGGAGGTCTATGACACTGGCATACAAAAGCCGGTGCCCCGACTACAGAAATGTCTCGATCTCGACGGCGATTACGTTGAAAAATAGTTGAATATATTTGTGAAGTATCCTGTGGATTTCAATTAAATACAAGCATTTTTCGATCCTACATAAATGTTGTAACCTTACTTTCTGGATGATATGTTAGAAGGTGAGTTTAAACAAATTGTGGCAGCAATTTTTAGATTAGGTACTTCCCCGCATTGATATATAGTATGTTTAACACGCCACCCTGTGATGGATAGCGAGTGACCAGGACTTATATTTCATTTGATTATTCGACGTTTTAATACACAATAAAATGTTTTTATAGCTAAATACAAAAAATAACCTAGCAGATTTGCATAATTTTGATTTAAAATATACTCGTACATTTTTCACTTGTCGCTTAGCGTCCAGCACCGTGGCTGACGGATTTTTTTAGCACAGTAAGGTAAGTGTGTAAAATCATAAAAATTTGGTAAGAAAACCGCAGAAAACATACCAAGGGAAGATAATCTACAAAGAAACCTTTCGATATGTGATAGTAACACATTCGGCTTTCGGTGTAATGTATAAATATATTATAGTTTTTTTAAATTTTTATCAACGGTCTAATAAACTTTTCAAACTTATTTTAACCTCGCCTGTATACGGTGTATCTGCTAGTAAACTGACAAGACCGTAACAAGCAGCTTCGGCTGGTCTCGAGATGCGTTGGTGCGCTGAGCACCAACGCATCTCGAGACGCTGAGCGAATATGAAATATTTGTATGAATTCTTTAAGAATTATCGCTGTCTCACGGTTTATTCTATGTCTTTGTCTGCCCTATATGAATTTGCGTTTCCGTCCGGTGCGTATTCGAGATCGCTCCGATAGTATTGGCAAACTTGGCCGGTCAATTTGAAAGGAATATTTTTTTAAATTTTACTTTAAATTTTTTTGAATTTTCACTTAAATAAAAATACTCGTACTATTTGTCAGTGTTATTATACATACTTAATCCATGCAAATATTTAACATTTTTGGAAGTCATTTTTGCGAATATGGTATATAATTTAATTATTGCGAATTATTTCTTCAGTTCCGCGCACCAACGCACCTCGAGACCAGCCACCGCTGGCAACGAGACAAGTATCGGTGGTATATGGAACTCAACATTAGGCCGAACTCGGCATTAAATTACTCTTTCCAGAGCATTCAATATGGTTGAGCCAGTCGTTTAAATCAGTGTTCCCCAACCTTTTTAGGCCTGTGGACCGGTAAAAAAGGATTTTTTTTTCGCGGACCACTAATACTGAAATAAAAATGTTTTTTTTTATTTAATATTTTTTTAATCTTATATTGTGACAGATGGACATATGTAACTATAATTGACAAATATACATATAATAGTTAAACAATTTTAATTGTAATATATTTAGGTAGGGTTTTGCATCCGAGTTCACTATCCAAGAGCAAATATTTCCGTTCTCCCTAAGTGTGTATCTGAGAAGATTTATGACTGTCCATTCTGAGAAAACCAGCGACCATCGTGTCGCATTATCATATCAATTATATTTATTTAACAATTACTAAAAATACAAGTCAACGTAAAAGCGAAAAAATCCTATATTTAATATTTTCGCATGGCGAATTTCTTGAAATTTGACAAACTGTTTGCGGCCCGGCGGTAAGTCTCTGCGGCCCGGCACCGGGCCGCAGACCACCGGTTGGGGAACACTGGTTTAAATAATTCTGTGTTACAGGGTAACCACTGTAAAGTTGACGCTAATTTGGATCAAGAGTGTGATCGGTTCAACTCAAGTATATGCAATCGGTATGGTCTGTACTCAATAGGCAGCACTAGGTTTGCAAGAAGACCGGAGGCATGCTGAGTGGACCAGTAGCGATTACATGGTAGCAGTGGGTAAAGGTTAAGATTTCTTGGAAACAACTTGGAGAAGCCTATATACTATATATGCTGCAGTGGATGATTGTGGGCTGAAGATGATTCAATATACAGGATAACCCAAAAGTCCTATCTATTTTAAAAATTAATAACTTTTTTATTTCTTAATAATTCACATTTATTATTTTATAAACAGAAAACACACTTATTAAAAAAATAAATTATTTAGTTTTGAAAATTACCTTTAAATAACTGCCATTTTGGGTGACGAGGCCCACTTCCACCTAAACGGATTTGTTCATAAACAAAATATGCGATTTTATGGGACAGAAAATCCAAGTATAGTCCATCAACGTAGTCTGTACTCCGTAAAAGTAACGGTTTGGTGTGGTGTAAATGCTGAAAGAGTTCTTGGACCTTATTTCTTTGAAAGTGAGGCAGAAAACCCACTAACCGTCAATGGTGAAAGGTATCGAGAAATGCTGGAGAATTTCGTGCGTCCTGCAGTCGAGAACACACCAGAGGTATGGTGGCAGCAAGATGGTGCTACAGTCGAGGACACACCAGAAGTATGGTGGCAGCAAGATGGTGCTACAGTCGAGGACACACCAGAATTATGGTGGCAGCAAGATGGTGTTACAGTCGAGGACACACCAGAGGTATGGTGGCAGCAAGATGGTGCTACTGCCCATACAGTTCGTCCGACAATTGAACTCTTAAGACAAATTTTTGGAACAAGAATAATTTCGTGAAACTCTGAAATCAAGTGGCCGTCACGCACACCTGACTTAACTGCTCCACCATTCTTTCTATGGGGATATTTGAAAGATAGAATATACCGTAACATTTCTTGAACCATTCAGCAATTGAACGCCAACATCCGTGAAGAAATAAGCCAAGAAACATTACGACAGGTGATGGTTCACGCCTTAGAAAAAGCGCGTCAGTGGGAAGAGCAAAATGGCAGTTATTTAAAAGATGTAATTTTTAAAACTCAATTAAATGTATTTTCAAAAAGTGTGTTTTTTGTTTATAAAAAAATAAATGTAAAATATTAAGAAATAAAAAACTTGTTTGCTTTTAAAATAGTAAAGGGACTTTTGGGCTATACTGTATTATGGAAACAAATACTCGTTCTTCAATTAATTCAGCCAGCATCCTCCTAAACTCTGACAGTGTTGATATAAATATGTCCACATCTGATGATTCTTTGAATATAAAAAGGTTCTTACTTATCAGTCATGGCATTTACGACTTCGTCATCCAGCCACTCCACGCACTCGATAATCTTTTGAGGGTTAGCTGGAGGTGGATATGGAATCTCCATCAGCAACTTCTCGTGAAGATGACAGTAGGATGTTGAAATGTGGCAGAACAGCTGGAAACAGAATACACTTTAAAATAAACTACGCCTTAACGTATTCAGACCTGGCGTCCATTATAATGGACACATAGTTAATTTGCAATTTGTGAACAGCTTTGTGGTATATTTCTGTTTTCTGATAACAAATTAAGTGTAGCATACTGTATTATCAATTTGAAACGTTTTGGGTGCCATTTATCTAAATTTGTACGACATAATGTTGTATTTAGTTTAAATTGTAAATTCATGAGCAAGAATTATTTTTTTAAATCCATAGAATTAATTCAGGTCTGAGGAGGTTAACCCGCTTTATAAATATATGTATTAATAATGATACATGTCATCACGCCGTGACCCTTATAAGGTAGGCAGAGAGAACAGATCCACAAATTTTTCCATTCAAGCACATAACGCCTCCTCTACATTCATACATCTCGTCATGCACAATGTTTTATTATTTATACTTCTCACTGAACCTTCTTCCAAAATCTGGTCCATTTGGCTAGCCATATTTTTGTTGGTCTACTTCTTCCACGCCCAACTTCCACTTCTGACTTGTATACTCGCTTAGTCATTCTTTCATCATTCATTCTCTCCATAAAACGGCTAAACCTTCTTAATGCTTCTTTGTAAATGGTCTTTCAAATTGAGCGGTTTTTTTAATTTTTGAATAAAACACAGATGGCGTCGTGAACTTGCCTGAGTCTTGTGACATTTGAGAAGTGTAATGTATGACATTTATAAAAATTAATTCGTATACAATAATAAACAACGCGTTCAAATTGTTGAATTATTTTATGTATTGTACGGAAACCGTGATGTTAATTGGTCACCAAGATCATGTGATCTGACACCGTTGGACTATTTTCACTAAGGTTACGTGAAAAACCAGGTCTATAAGAATGACCCCCGATCAATTCCTGAACTAAAGGACGAAATTATTCGCGTTATTGGTGAGTTAGAACCGCAATTATGCCAAAATGTCATCGAAAATTTTGACAAAAGAGTGGACATCTGTGGAGCTGCAAGAGGTGGACATTTGGCGGATATTGTTTTTTGTGTTTAGATGTCATACATTATACTTCAATGGCCAATGAAAAGTTTTTTGAAATCAAAGCAAATTGTGTGTTTTATTCAAGAATTAAAAAAAATTGTACAATATTAAAAAAACCGCTCAATGTGAAATATCCTTTATAACCTAACATACCTAAAACGTCACATAAAAACATGTTTTCATTTCTGATGTTTTCCTTCATGCGATAATAATAATTATTAATTAAACAATTGAATGGTTGAATTAAAATAGGCACTAAGTACCAAAAAAAAAAACAAAAAAAAAACTAAGTATGCAGTTTCATTATATATGACATATAGAACGAAACTGCACACTTAGTTTTTTTTGGTACTTAGTGCCTATTTTAATTCAACCATTCAATTTATAAAGTGCCGTTTAGAAAGCAAACTGCCCTCAAGGGTGCTGTCACTCGGAACTCGAACGCACTTTTATTTACATATTAAAAATATTCTCTACAGATGTCCAAACCATCATAAAGCTTCTTTCTTCGTCTTATATAAAACATCAATTTTATATATTATTTAAAGTTAAGGCACTGTAGAAAACACTAATCATCGTCACCGAAAAAATCACAAATTTTCTATCGATAATGAATATCTAGCATATCAATAGTAACGGAAATAAACTGGACAGATCAAAGACCCTGGAAATATCCAAGTCACTGCACTGAAAAAATCAAATGCTACAAAACTATCCATTAACACCACTAGATTATACTAATTATAAAATCAACTCCTCTAAAATTCATATGCAAAGACTGGGAAATAAGTTTTGCAACAATTTAGATATTTTTAATATAAGTATATATAGTATTCGCCAGAATATCACGACAATATTTAGAAATAGCTACTAACTTCGTGCTCTCCTTTATTAATATAAATAACGTAATATAGACAAAATATTAAGGACAATACTTTGCCTCTGGAGTTGAGTAACCCTGCATCAACATGTAGGAAGGTTTTAATTCTGCAAAGCAACATGGATCTCGTTCTACTAATGAGGCCATGTGTTTTCTATATCTCAATATCTATCCATAAAATTCCCACAAAATTCTCAAAAAATCTAATATTTGTTCTATGTATGCGTTATTCCACTAAAAACATATCTGAGTTCTTTACCTCTATAAAATAAGTCTTGGACAATTACGTAAGTCTGCTTGGTGAAGTTTGGTAATATTTTGTGGTATACATACATAACATATATTGAACTTAAATATACATATAATTATTAAATAATTTTAAAACAATGACTGTAATTTATTATTACTTCTGCTTTTTGTATCTTCATGTTAGTTTAAGATAAAGTTTTGTATTTTTTGTCAATAATTTTAAGTACTTGTATAACCTGTCACATGTTCATTTGTATATAAAGATACTGTTGTGTCGTTAATTAAATAAATAAATAAATAATAAGTATGTGAGTAAAACGTACAGTGAAATTTAGCGTTTGAATTTGATATAAAATTCTTTTCCAAGAAAGTCAAGACACTGTTGTGTCGTTAATTAAATAAAATAAATAAATATATAGGAGAAGCAAATCGGTCCGAAGATAAACCGATGTTAGATTAAGCAAATCAGTCCGAAGATGAACCAATGTGTTAGGTTAAGTGGAGTTCTTTTGAGAAATTACTGAATCGATTATTATCGCAGTACCATAAAATGCGCTAAGTGAATTCATCAAGATGACCACAATAATTACAACGTAAAATAATACAACAAAATAAGATACAAACCTCAAGCTTCTTACACTCCTTCGCCAGATCAAGCATCAGTTTGGTCCCTCTTGTGTTAAGAAGAACAGCCTTCTTCAGCGGTTCGTCGAATCTGAAAGCAAAAAGTTTTTTGGGCATATTATGGAGGTTGGTGAACCAGTAGATATTGTAAACCTGAAAGATTCCTAGGTTCAGTTGGTAAAACACTTGTTACCCACCCTTATTTACTAAGAAAACCATTAAAAACTTACTAAGACAAGATAAACTATAAAACAAATCTTTGTAGATCTTCTAACATGTGATACTTACACATTGTGATTTAGGTGTAGTATTAATTAACAATCATAACTTTTTATTAAACCTTTCAAAAAGGACTGTATTTAAGTGTTTCCAAAAGCTGAAAAAGATTGGAGGCCTTCGAGATGTGGACCTATAGACGAATCCTAAGGATTTCCTGGAGATACCACATTACAAATGACGAGGTTCTCAGCAGGATTGAAGAAACCAGGTACTTGTCAAACACTATATCGGAAAGACGTGCAGAATGGATGGGTCATATGCTGCGACATGAAAATCTCCTGCACAATATACTGGAGGGAATGATTGAGGGATCGATTGGCAGAAGGCGTCCTCACCGGGAGTATCTAGAGCAAATATGCCACGATATGGACTGCACCTCCTATACAGAGCTCAAAAGGATCGCTGAAGACCGATCGGAGTGGAGGAGGAGATGCAGAGCTTTGCTGCTAACCAATCCCCAGGATTGAAACTGAAGAAGAAGAAAGCTGTGCAATAAAAATAAAAGCTAACAGGTAATAAGGAAATGCATGTTACATCTTTAAATGGAGATGGAATATTTTTAAGTCGATGTTTAAAAGCTAGCGAATGCGTCCTAAGAAGAACTTGTTTTAGCCTATTTTGGATGTTTTATCCATTAAATGGTGTATCTTATATAATCATTAACTTCATAGAATTTACCAAAAAGGAATGTCTGCATGTGCATCCTCAAGCTGCACATGCCAGTCATGTATCTAAGACGAAGGGGGCATACCATTCCACGCCACATGGCCGATTTGGAACAATCAATTTATAAGATTGCAAACTGATCATCGATAACGTACCCATCGAGCAAGTCATGCGATTCACTTACCTAGGTGTAGAGATCTCCAGCAACTAGCATACCTATACCATATAGTGAAGTACGAGCACAAACTAATAAACTCGTCTGCGGGACACTCTATGGAGAAACAAACACATGATAACCGAAAGTAAGGTCAGGATATATAAGACATACGTCCGCCCCATCATGGCATATGGGATAGAAGTGAGAGCCGATACCAACAGGACAAAAAATGCTCCATCGCACGCAGAACTCTTAGGGATTGTATCAGAAATGAGACGATGAGGTCTGTATGTGGTGTTGAAGACATAGTGAGATGGGAAAGAAGCAGAAGGTGCTTCTGAAATATCATGTGGACCGCATGGAGGATACAAGACTGGCAAAAATCGCTAAGACTGAAAACCCTAGCAGCCGGAGATTACCAGGAAGGCCGCCGAAAAGGTGGAAGGACAGCTGGAAGTCATCATCCCAGGACAGCCCACCGTCACAAACAGGTCATAGACCAAGAGGAAGAAGAAGAAGAATACATAAGATTAAGAAATACCAGAAGAAGGTAGGTTCAAAAGCCCATGGGGTTCACCATAAACTTTACCTGATGGTGGCAGCGGCATGGTATATCAGGTTGACGTTATCGCAGAGCGTCTTCCTGTCCTCTTCAGATATTCCCAGTCCCAGAGAGGACACATCACCAGCGATGATGCGCACCTTACAGGTGAGAGCTTGGGTGCCTCCTTTCATTGCTCGGACCTTATCGAACACCTGCAATAAAAATAAATATATGTTTTATTTTATATTTGATGCAAGTTTAACACAATTAAATCAAATAGTAAAAAAAATCCGAGTTCGACTTATTAACATTACGTACGTATAACATTATTGGTCAGATCACATCCGAAACGACGAGGTATTGAGCGGAGTTGGAGAAATAAGGCAACTCCTAAATAGAGTTGCCCAACAACGATCCAGTTGGATTGGCCATAACATCAGGCACCCAGGCCTGCTCCTTACCATCGTCGATAGAATGATTGAGGGCAATAGAGGCCGCCCTAGATATAGCTACATGGACCGGGTGATCCGGGATGTGCGCTGTGGTAGCTACCAGGAGATGAAGAGACTGGCGGATGACAGAGATGAGTGGAGGGATCGAGTGCTTGGTGCAAACCAATCCTAGGATTGTAACCTAGATATAGCTACATGGACCGGATGATCCAGGATGTGCGCTGTGGCAGCTACCAGGAGATGAAGAGACTGGCGGATGACAGAGATGAGTGGAGGGATCGAGTGCTTGGTGCAGACCAATCCTAGGATTGTAACCTAGATATAGCTACATGGACCGGGTGATCCGGAATGTGCGCTGTGGCAGCTACCAGGAGATGAAGAGACTGGCGGATGACAGAGATGTGTGGAGCGATCGAGTGCTTGGTGCAGACCCAGTACCTAGGATTGTAACCCGGAAAAAAACGTATAATAGCTTAGCATTGCAATATATTTTATTATACGGACACTAAGTACGTATAACAGCTTTATAAGCATTGTATTATATTTTATTATATTGACATTACGTACGTATAACAGCTTCATAAGCATTGTATTATATTTTATGATATTGACACTACGTACGTATAACAGCTTTATAAGCATTGTATTATATTTTATTATATTGACACTACGTACGTATAACAGCTTCATAAGCATTGTATTATATTTTATTGACATTACGTACGTTTAACAGCTTATTAAGCATTGTATTATATTTTATTAAATTGACACTACGTACGTATAACAGCTTTATAAGCATTGTATTATATTTTATTATATGGACACTACGTACGTATAACAGCTTTATAAGCATTGTATCATATTTAATTATATTGACACATCGTACGTATAACAGTTTCATAAGCATTGTATTATATTATATTTTATTTTATTGACATTACGTACGTATAACAGCTTCATAAGCATTTTGTTACATTTAATTGTATTTTAGACAATAATGTATTTTAATACCATATAACTTGCACAAAATAATATCGATTATTACCGATAATGCAACCCGCCACGGTCCATACTTCATTTATTGCGCAACGCCTCTATAGAGCTGAGTGTAATCGACCTAAATTGTTGTACAACGGAGCAGGTTTTTCTACAGTAGGTGTCGATTTAATGTATACACATATTTTTATAATTTATAAGAGACAAAATAAAAAGTGCACGCATTCGTGGAAGCCTAGGTGTTACATACATCAACAGTAAGATGGAGGAGAGGCGATTGAGATGGTATGGGCACGTTGGACGCAGAGCACCCGATCACATTGTGAACCAAGCAATCTCCATGGATCTTCCTCGAATAACAACCAGAGGAAGACCAAATAATTCGTGGGTGGTGCAAAGAGATAACCTGATGCAGAGGCACGGCCTGGGGGACGTAGTCCGGGACAGAAGAGCATACAACCTGAGGACGAGGAGAGCTGACCCCAACAGTCTTCGCAGACAGTGAGTTGGGATAGAGTCAGGGAGGAGAAGATATATTTTTATAATTTATTTATCATATAAACACTAAATACTTCAATGTCTTCAAAAAAAGAACAGTTAAGCTAAATTTGTATCAACTTCAGGGTGAAAGATTCATCCTGTATAGCTAATTACTGAGCATTGTGACACCCTTGATAGCCTCTGACGACTTCTCTCCATCCATCCTTGTACTTCGCGGCTCGAAGGGTAGTTGCTAAGGGTAGTCCAGTAGCGTCTCTCACTTGGTTAGTCCAACACATTGGGATTCTTCCTCTTGTGCGTCGTCCTTCCATACCTCCAGTAACCACAATCCTCTCCAAAATTTAGGGTGAAAGATTCATCTTATCGTGTAGTTAATTATTGAGCATTGCGACTTCCATGATAGTCTTTGACAACTTCCATCCATGTAATACGTGGCTCACATAGCAGTTATCAAGGGCAGACTAATTGCGTCACTCACTTGGTCAGTCCAACGCTGAAACCATGAGAAAAACATCGGCCAACGTTCACAAAACAGGCGAAGTGACCACCACAAACGAATGCCCGAAAGCTACTGAAGCGAATGAACTGAGATTATATCCTTGCGTTCCCATATACCGAAGTAGAGTGAGAGTGAGACGTGAATAGCGTCGCTTCCTCACCCATAGCGTTTTTTTTAGAATGAATATACCTACATCACACACTGTCACACGTTTGATTGTATTGGTGAATTTATTCCCAATTTTCACAAAATATCTCTGATGTGACCGATAAGTGCTAATTATTATGAATATTATTTTTTTCATTCAATGCGTAAATGTATTACGGAAGAATACCTAAAATCTGAACCCAGTATTTATTATATTTATAGAGATATTAAAGTTTTAAGAAGCGATGCGTACTAGTTACACATCACAGGGAATGAAGGGTTAACGTATTTCTAGTTGATTGGAGTGATTGCCACAAGGCAATAAATCCGCCAGGTTGTATGGTATACAACCAAAATGTGATATAATAATAACAGTAATATACTCATAGCGCGGGTGTTGTATGTTACATTAAGTGCTCCGTTCACTTTAATATCTGTCCCATCTCTTCTTTTAATATCCCTCTCAATTCAAAAATGGAAACAAGAATATGTAAAATTCATACTGACGAACCGGTTTATATTATTTAGGAGACATTTACTCGGTTCACATCGTGCAGTAAAAAATCTGAACTCGAAATTTGGGCTCAAGGATAACTCCACTCCTTGTAACCACTTGTTACTCCACTATGCTCTATACCATAGTTTCCCAAACTTTTCGCCCCGTAGACCACTTGCCGTTTTTTTTTCGCTCCGTAGACCCCCTGCCTGCCTAATATTGAATTTTCCTAAACTTATTAACTTCAAATGTGTTTTTGACAGCTGACACAGTGCTGTTCACATTAATAAGGTTTTTTGTCGAGTGGACAATTGTAAAAAAAATAAAAACACCTACAATTTTCAATCATATCTTTATTGAAAAAACACAAAATGCAAGTAAATATTTGGCTTTGGAACGAAACAAATCCAAACCTATAGTTCAGAAAATGTAGGATGAGTCCTGTGACAGCTCACAAATTTGCCCCAATACAACCTTGTAACGATGTTCAGTAATTTGAATTATTTTATCAACTTTAATATAAGCCTCAATTCTAATAAATAGCAAGTTATAAAAATAAGAAATTTATTTTTATCAAACACTGTTTATTCCACTTTTTTGTGACGGTATAACCCTACCGGTTTCAAGGCTTTCAACTCATCTTCAGGGGAGCGCAAACAAGTCTTGTTTGCGCTCCCCTGAAGATGAGGTGAAAGCCTTGAAACTGGTAGGGTTATACCGTCACAAAAAAGTGGAATAAACAGTGTTTGATAAAAATAAATTACAATGTCTTTAAACCTCCACAACGTTAATGCCTTAAGTATAAACAACATACATTACATAACGTTGTATTGGGACAAATTTGTGAGCTGTCACAGGACTCATCCTAGAATTTCAGAACTATAGTAAAATTCTAGCATAAAATGAATACACAAATAATACTGTTAATGAGATGGATGGACCTGATGCTCTGATAGCAATGGTTCAATATTTGGCTTCAAATTAGTGAGGTATAGTCTTAAATCTCCACGTTCAATGATTTTGTAGCGTACCTACGTCCCCTAAATAAATAAATAATTGTCAAACATAATTTGTTGTTTAAATAAATTGTAAACATACAGGGTCAACGACCGATGAATCAAACTCTGAACTATCTACAATTGTCACATACTAGAAACGTCAACAATGTGTACTCACAAATAAATATCCTACCCGCTACACTAGTGCACGCGCAGGAGTGAGACAAAGTATATATCGCGAGCACATTCACTCACTACTATAAAATACCTACTTGTAGACAAATAAACATTATTATTCATTCAACTGTCAAGATTTGTTATTATTTACCCGCTATTCACTCTCATTTTCGTTCGCATTCCTGAATATTTGTATTTAATTTTAAATACAAACAAATCGAAATCATCACGACGACGTATCGAATTAAGCACCACGCTAAATTGATGACCCCGAACGAAGAGGAACACAGAATGCGACTAAAACGAATATAGCGATGTCAACATCAACATCATCAGCACGTCCCATTAGGACACACGCTAAATTGGTAACGAGCATCGCTACATTGGTGACCCCGACGCATTCAATTTCTTTATATAAGTATTTTATATGTCTAATATAAGTATTATGTACACACAATCTGTGTTAGGTGTAATAAGACATTTACGGAACGCCTAAATATTGATGATGGTCTGCCTAAATGGGATCCGTTCACGTGGACCCCCATTTACATCTCGTGCACCCCCATTTTCTTTTCTCGCTGACATACTCGTATATCCTCAGTGAGATACAGGCAAAAGCCTAGTTTACTGGGGAGACGACAAATGAAAGGCAACAAACCCAGATCCATTAAAATTGTATGTCCAAATCAAATAACCTGTTGTTTTTTTCGCTAATTGTGTATATTTCTTGTCATGTGTAATAATAAATAAAAAAAAATAGACCCCCTGCAAGTCGAAATAGACCCTTGGGGGTCCATATATAGCAGACCACTTTGGCAATCTTTGCTCTATAGCAGGGCTTCTTAAACTTTTTTCATTCACGACCCCATTTATGATTACGAGTTTCCTGGCGACCCCATATAAATATAAAGCGACCCCATAAAAAAAACAAAGAAGTTGTTCATAACCCTTACAATTTTGAAATGTAAAGCCAAATTGAAGAAAAGACTCGTCATATTTTCTTTTTCGCACATTAGATGCCTGTTTTTCAATACTTTGTCCTGCCTGAGGAGAGTTTGTCGCATTATCATCTGCGTCATTACCATTCTTATTTAAGTTCAGCCATTTATCCATGGCCAAAAATTATTTTGATCCTTAAATCCTATTTAAATATTTGACATTAAAATCTCTCGCGACCCCAGAATTTTGCTACACGACCCCATTTTGGGTCGCGTCCCATAGTTTAAGAAGGCCTGCTATAGACTGATGAGAAAAACCATTTCGTAATGAAATTCATAAAACATGTGACATTAATAATTGGGAAACTGATGGTTAACAAAACATCTTATCAATTTCTGACACAATAAGTATTTGATAAGTTGATATAAACAAATATTGATGGTCAATCATAAAGCTGTTGGACTTGGCATACATTCAAAGAACCCTTGGCAACACTCTCGAAGAGTAAAAGAGATTTATATTAAGTGTTAACATAAGTTGTGTCCGTTTTTTTTCTAATTTAAAAATGAGCATCAAAAGTAAAACAAAATGGTAAAGGTTGTACGTCATTCGAAAGAAACTTTTCTGCTCTACAAGATATTGTGTTTGCTTTTACGTTACATATATTATTTTATTTGATAACAATCCTTCAAAATGGAATGTCAAGTAGACGAAAGTGAACATTTTCGACACCTCCTCATGTTTGCGTTCAATCGAAGGAATGAAGCTGTCAAAGCTGCTCGCGATATTTGCGAAGTGTACGGTGGAGATGCTATGAATAAAAGGACAGCTCGTCGATGGTTTTTGCGTTTCAAATACGGTAATTTCGACCTGAAAGACATGAAGCGTTCCGGACGACCAGTGGACTTCGATGAGGACCGCTTAAATCATATTATTCATGAAGATCCCCTTCAAACATTTTTCATCACCATTTTCAAACCATTTTTCATCACCAGTAATGATGCGGTAAATGAACCTTTGCTTGTGGCCATGCGTGGCTCGATAACGCGCGAGCAAACCAGCAGAAATTATCGAACGTTGATTTTTGTTGTTTTCACTTAAAACATGTGGAACCCAAGTGCCGAACTTTTGGACTTTTCCTATTGATTTAAGATGGCGGTATACAGTCATGTGACTACAATTCATCTGCTCAGCTCTACGGTGTTTTGAAGGGGATCTTCATGAATAATATGGTTTAAGCGGTCCTCATCGAAGTCCACTGGAGGTGTCGAAAATGCTCACTTTCGTCTACTTGACATTCCATTTTGAAGGCTTGTAATCAAATAAAATAATATATGTAACGTAAAAGCAAACACAATATCTTGTAGAGCAGAAAAGTTTCTTTCGAATGACGTACAACCTTTACCATTTTGTTTTACTTTTGATGCTCATTTTTAAATTAGAAAAAAAACGGACACAACTTATGGTAACATCCAATACAATATCTTGCTATCAATTCACTTTGTGCATTGATTATGACATGATAATCAAACCTCTACCGTGTGCATGCATACTCGTATAACAATACAGGAAACACACTGTAGGAAGCAAATTAACACCTGACGTGCTAAATAGACTTACTTAATCGCTATGGAGTAAGATTATCAGTCCATCCTGTGGATGGATGACGCCTGTGCGTGTGTTACTCTATTGTGTGCATGCACACAGCACTGCAGCAAGCACACACCAGAAGGCAGATCAACACCAGAGCAGTGCTACACACATACATGCAATCCCTCGCTATAGAGTAAGATTGTCAGTCCATCCTGTGGATGGATGACGCCTGTGCGTGTATTGCTCTATTGTGTGCATGCACACAGCACTACAGCAAGCACACACCAGCAGGCAGATCAACACCTGAGCATTACTACATATTTGCAAGTAATCCCTCGATACACAGTAAGATTGTCAGTCCATCCTGTGGATAATGCCAATAAGTTAAAAAAAATTGTCTATCGAATTAAGAACAATATCTCCCTACTCCACGACCACGAAAAAGTAACTAACTCTACAATCCCGACTCCACAACCTTACTCAGGTATATCGCCATTGAACAAGGAGCCCCTTTGAACAGTTCCTTCTTCGTTACACAAGACGTCGCACTTATAAAAAAATAAAGAAAGATTTCGATCTTCTAATATAGATGACGCAAGATGGGTACTAATTTCCCCCACATAACAGTGTGGTTGGTAGTTAAATCTAACTTCTGAACTGTCTGTTTAAGAAACCCTGAGGCCGCTGCCACACATGTAGGAGCCTCGCTTGGAGCTTAGAGCTAAGGTGCGAGTTAGGCGATATATCCTAGCGAACCAACGCAACGCATACTATCGCAATGGCTACACTGCACGCTTCGTGCCACGCTACATTACGATTAGTCCCGAGTGAATCTCCTAGCGAACAGACGTGTTGGTTAATTTACAAGATGGCGGAAGTTTTAATAACAGCTGTGTATAAAAGGGAGCCTTTGTGGAACACATCGAACAAATTATACAAAAATGTACCTGTAATAAAATCACTTTTGAATGAAGTTGCACAGAAAGTAAATAAAGATAAGGTAAGTTATAACGAAATTGGTTAATTTTGAGAGTGGCATCGTGTGTTGACTCAACCGCTCCTAGCTGTCAAATGAATTTGTGCGTAACACTTTGGTGTCGCCAAGGATGAAGTCACCTAGTATATGAATCACGTAAAACCTAGCTTAGCACCTAACGAAGCACTTTGGTGTGGTCTCGGCCTGAGAAAACTGCCTTTAGTAAGAATGCATTGCCATTTACTTTCTTAGGTAAATAACATTGTAACAGATATTAACCGAATTTAATTCATTACACAGTGATATGTAATAAAACCTGTTTTAACAGTCCATAGCACAATTTCGCAATTGGTACCCGACCAAATCAATTACTGCGGTTTATGGTTAAAAATAATTTATTACTAATTGACGTGGTTACTCTCATTGATACGACCATGACCTAGTTGGTAAAACGTCTGTCTTCCAACCTAGAAATTACGGTTTCGATTCGAGATAGTATTTATTATATTAAACCAAGTATGGACATCCGCCACCCGCGGCCTGCATACTACCTGCCAGAATGTTTTATTCTATCTGTTTATTTATTTGAAACTTTATTTATTTATTCTATCTGTTTATTTATATGAAACATTATTTATTTATTCTATCTGTTTATTTATTTGAAACTTTATTTATTTATTTTACACATGACAAGAAATATACGTTATTTGCGAAAAACAACAGGTAATTTAATTCACACACAATTTTAATGGATCTAGATTTGTTGCCTTTCATTTGTCGTGTCTCCAGTAAACTAGGCTTTTGCCTGTATCTCACTGAGGACATTATATATCATTATAAATACAATCTGGCGGGCTTATTGCCAAGTAATATCTTAACCTATTTAAGCCAGTCAGTAATATAACGTGTATAATTCCTAATTTATCTTTTCTTTCCACCATCCCTTCCTTTTCCTTTGATTGGTGACATCGCATTCTTACTTTTACTACGAGTATGTATGTACAAGTAAATTATTGTTTATACATTTCATAAAGATAAATTGATTATTTGTTTTATTAAACACTGTTTATTCCAATTAATGTATAACTCTACCGGTTTCAAGGTTTTCACTTCTTCGTCAGGGGAGCACAAACAAGGCTTTGTTCTGTTCGAGCTAGTACCGACATACACACTTCTAACGGTAAATATTCAGGATGTGGATTGTGGGCTGAGGGAGGTAGGAGACAACTTCAGCGAGCAGTGGCGAGATTCTGGGAATATATGTGTTTACCAGATGTTAACTTCGATACACTGACTTAAAAATTTCTAGCCTTCTGTCACACATAGCCCCGGATAATAACAAGAAAAAACATCATGAATGAAACACGTCATATTACTGACTAGAGATTAAGAGATTTTTCAGTCGCTTCTTAAAGTATAGTATGCCAAGGAGGGAGCTAGTCTAACATTGGTTTGTAACTGGTTCCAGAGTCTCACTACAGTAGACAGTAAAGGACGACTTAAAAAAAGAGCGATGAACTGGAAAGGTCAATAAACAATATCTGTTTGAAGTTCATTTAATTTGGTTTGTAATTATAATTTTTTTTGTAAATATAGTTAATAAAGCCCAAATTATTTATTTTTATATTTTGTAAGGTACACTGTACAGTTGATGAAATAAAAATAAAATGATTGATTTGATTGACATTGTACAGTTGATGAAATTAAAATAATAATGAAATAAAAATAAAATGATTGATTTGATTGACATTATACAGATGATAAAAATAAAATGATAATGAAATAAAAATAAAATGATTGATTTGATTGACATTGTACAGTTGATGAAATTAAAACGACAATGAAATAAAAATAAAATGATTGATTTAATCGACATTGTACAGTTGATGAAATTAAAATTACAATATAATGAAATAAAACTATTGATTTGATTGACATTGTACAGTTGATGCATTTAAAACGACAATGAAATAAAAATAAAATGATTGATTTGATCGACATTTTACAGTTGATGAAATTAAAATTACAATATAATGAAATAAAACTATTGATTTGATTGACATTGTACAGTTGATGAATTTGAAACGACAATGAAATAAAAATAAAATGATGACATTGTACAGATTATGAAATTAAAATGATAATAAAATAAAATGATTGATTTGATTGACATTGTACAGTTGATAAAATGAAAATGATAATAAAATTAAAATAAAACGACTGATTCGATTGACATTGTACAGTTGATGAAATTATAATGATAATGAAATAAAAATAAAATGATTGATTCGATTGACATTGTACAGTTGATGTAATTAAAATGATAATGAAATAAAAATAAAATGATTGATTCGATTGACATTGTACAGTTCATGACATGAAAATGATAATAAAAAAGGTAGTGTACAGTTGATGAAATTAAAATGATAATGAAATAAAAATAAAATGATTGATTCGATTGACATTGTACAGTTGATGAAATTAAAATAATAATGAAATAAAAATAAAATGATTGATTTGATTGACATTGTACAGTTGAAATTAAAATGATAATATCAAATATAAAATAAATAAACTCAGGAGAATTATCGAACCTACTTAAGTTTATGTGCATTGTGTGATTGTATGCACGTAACAAATGTATGAAAAATGGGTTATTGACTATTCAGGTCTTTGTATCACTAACCAGGCCAATTACGTAATAGTTCAGTTTACTTTCTTCCAAGTTATGTGTGCAGAACTGCACAGTGCATGTTTCAAAGCAGGGAAACCGGTTTTTAGTTATGCTTGACTGTTGGATTATTATGCACCACTTGCGGATGCATTTTATGCTACGCTTTTCTAGGCCTATACCAGTGATTTTCAAAGCGGTCAGTACCACCCCCTGAGATGATTCTCGGAGTACCAAAAGAGGCGATCAAAACAAAACGACCGGCGATTATTTTTTTTTTGTAAAGTGACTTCAATATTATAAAATGAGTTTTTCACACATTAGACGTGACTGGGAAATAACATTTATTATATTCTATTTATTTAAGGTGTATGGATGTAGACGAGGCTAAGGCTATGTGTTGAGATATGAAAGTCTGGCGTTTAGTCCTCTTTGCCTACCCCGATAGGTAAATGACGAGTTGTATGTATGTATTTTTTTATTTTATATTTCATCAACGGCACAATGTACCTTACAAAATTATTTTTTTAAAAATGTGTGTGTTTGAGATCGCTTTTAACTATTTCATAATCGGAGAATATGCTATCCAAATAGCGGAATTTGTAACAATTTTTTTATCCCCATTAATCAAGCATTCGGGCTAAGAACCATTGGAGAACTGACGAAGAGAACTACTAAGGCACAAATATTGGTTTCCACACTCCTGCTAGAAACACGAGAAACTTTAAAAAAAATGCAAATGTGTCAATGTTAATTTGATAATGACAGTTTCACGTTGTAATGTCGGACTCACATTCGTTACACCCTCTGATCCCTTTAGTGTCGGACTCACATTCGTTACACCCTCTGATCCCTTTGATGCTTTAGTGTTGGACTCACATTCGTTACACCCTCTAATCCCTTTTGTGCCGGACTCACATTTGTTACACCCTTTGATCCCTTTGATTTCGGCTCACATTCGTTACACCCTCTGATCCCTTTGATGTCGGACTCACATTCGTTACACCCTTTGATCCCTTTGACTTCGGCTCACATTCGTTACACCCTCTGATCCCTTTGATGTCGGACTCACATTCGTTACACTCTTTGATCCCTTTGATGTCGGACTCACATTTGTTACACCCTTTGATCCCTTTGACATCGGACTCACATTCATTACACCCGTTGATTATTTGATGCCGGACTCACATTCGTTACACCCTCTGATCCCTTAGATGTCGGACTCACATTCGTTACATCCTTTGATCCCTTTAGTGTCGGACTCACATTTGTTACACCCTTTGATCCCTTTGATGTCGGACTCACATTTGTTACACCCTTT
Source organism: Odontocerum albicorne (assembly GCA_949825065.1). NCBI lineage: Eukaryota > Metazoa > Arthropoda > Insecta > Trichoptera > Odontoceridae > Odontocerum > Odontocerum albicorne. The sequence goes on from CATKWJ010000069.1 coordinate 30,445, forward strand.
GATCCCTTTGATTTCGGCTCACATTCGTTACATCCTCTGATCCCTTTGATGTCGGACTAACATTCGTTACACCCTTTGATCCCTTTGACTTACATTCGTTAACCATGTCTTGCGTTTGATATCGGACTGTTACAAACTGCTTGATTTTATAATGAAAATATCAAGAGAATTTAACAGCACCGATATTCTGCGATATTTTACAACTATTTAGGCTCCTCGTCAGCTCAAATATAAGAATAAAATAAAACAAAAGTCTTCAGATATCTATGGTGCAGAACAAAGGGGGATTACCCAAAATATGCTCAACATGTCGAACTTCTCACGGTGTGTAACTATAGAATCCTCGAAACAAGACAGCAAGAATCCATTGCGGTATTCCTGCTTACGGTTTTTCAAGGTTGCTTTAACTGTCCCGCGATTCTGGAAGCACTAAGTTTATATGTATCTAATAAATATGCCCGTGCAAGGAATCACCCTCTGTTCTATATACCAACTTACAGAAGGAATATCATAACTAAATAGGTATTAACTACAATATTTTATTTATTATTACACATGGCAAGAAATATACATAATTTGCGAAAAAATAACAGGTAATTTAATTTGGACATGCATTATTTTAATGGATCTGGGTTTATCACCTTTCATTTGGCGTATCCCCAGTAAACTAGGTTTTTGCCTGTATCTCACTGAATATATTTAGTATGAAAAAAATAAATCGATACTTCTTTCCGATTTTTGATTAAACAAAAACAAAACCCCGTTGCACGTTCTCGTCAACCTGACAAACAGCGACACTCAATTACGACTGGGAACATCATGCGGAATCAAATTCTTCACACATGATCACTCCAGAAAGACCAAAAATGTTTATCCCATAATATACCGCACACAATCATAAGAATAAAAATAAAAACAAAAATGTACAGAAACACAAATACAAAACAACAAAAATTAAAACAACAAGAAGAAACCCACACTCAAGAGCCCACACAAATCTTTTCCACACGTCATTCATCCTGAAAGCCCAAGTACTCAAAATCCTGTCGCAATAACAACCACGCTCCGATCGACTGTCTAAATGGTTTTCCTCCCTTTATCTTTATTGAATTCGGCACGCCATTGTATGTCATGGGAGCCAAATAAGCATTTTGCCTTTGGGCAAAAGAGGTTTTAACTCTAGGGATGGTGAACATTTCATTAGTTGCCATGCGTGTCATGTGTCTCTGCTGAGTTTCACTATGTTTCAAATAATTTTATAAGTAACGTTGTATCGTTGATGAAATGATAAAACTAAAAAAAATCTTTACTTCCGAAACCAGGCTTGGATGATCTCCGTGGCCTAGTTGGTAAGACTTGTATCTCCCAGCCCGGAGTTGCGGGTTCAAAGCCCGCTGAAACCCAGATTTTTTTAAAAAGGATTCCTGTCGGGTTTACACTTAAGACCTCTTTAACATATTTCTGGTTGACTGGAAGAGATTGTTACATGACAGTAAGCCCGCCAGGTTGTATTGTATACAACGATGGTGTAATACAATACAATACTCAAATAACATAAACGAGAGTCTCTCAGTAATCAAACCCCAGGTTTTATTGACCAGAATTTTACAGTTACGGATGGGGGTAATGTGTCTGCCTCATAAAAATCATGCTTCACAATAAAAATGTATACAGTCCATTAATGATGAAACCAATACATTTATAAGAGCTGTTATATTACATATTATATATAAAAATAAATAAATATATTATTTGACCATGATTATTCAAAGTCCGATAAACAAGATTTAAAGTTTGAAGGTTATGTTATGGCGTGCCGAATTCAATAAAGATAAAGGAAGGAAAACCTTTTAGACAGTCGATCGGAGTGTGATTGTTATTGCGACAGGATTTCGAGTACTTGGGCTTTCAGGATGAAAGACATGTGGAAAAGATTTGTGTGGACTCTTGAGTGTGAGTTTCTTCTTGTTGTTTAAATTTTTGTTGTTTTGTATTTGTGTTTCTGTATATTTTTGTTTTTATTTTTATTCTTATGATTGTGTGCAGTATATTATGGGATGAAGATTTTTGGTCTTTCTGGAGTGATGATGTGTGAATAGTTTGATTCCGCATGATGTTTCCAGTTGTAATTGAGTGTCACTGTTTGTCAGGTTGATGAGAACGTGCAACGGGGTTTTGTTTTTGTGTAATCAAAAATCGGAAAGAAGTATCGATTTATTTTTTCATGCTAAATATCCTCAGTGAGATACAGGCAAAATCCTAGTTTACTGGGGATACGACAAATGAAAGGCGACAAACCCAGATCCATTAAAATAATGTATGTCCAAATTAAATTACCTGATGTTTTTTTCGCAAATTATGTATATTTCTTGTCATGTTTAATAATAATTTTTTTTATTTTTTTAAATCATACAATATTGAGTTGTCCACGAATAAGCTGTCGTAGACGGAGTTAGATGACCTGTTGTGATAGGAAACAAATTCAATGAAGAACTTAAACGTATACGAGGGTTTATTAAAAATAATAAGATTTTTTTTATTTCGTCGGCTGTTTTCGATTAAACTTTTTCTTGGCTGTTTTTTATCTGTCTGCTTTTTCATTACGTTGACGACACTGGGATGTAGATTTCAATTTTCAGCCATATTGGATTGACAGTTTGTGTTTGACTGTCAATTTTTATATTTACAACGCATGTTATGACATTTAAATTGAGGATAGAGAAGGAATCATGGTGGTGAATCATCGCTTTCAGAAACTGGTCTAACTGTAAGTGCGATAGCGAGAAAGACGAACTTCGGGCATTGTAAAGGCAAGCCAAAAAGACAGCAAAGAAATTGGTTGCCTCTGCACAGCATGAGGCATTGAAAGATCTTTATGATGACCTAGAAACACCCAAGGAAGCACAAAGAATATACAAAATCGCAGCGTATAGAAAAGAAAGGGTCAAATCTATTAGAAGACCCAAATACATAGAAGACGAGGACGGTAGGTTGATCACAGAGGAAATCTTTGAGGCTTTTCTTTTCTTTTTTTTTCTCGTTCTTGCTGACAGTTAACCTGAGGTGGTATATGTGGTTACTTTTTATTTTGTTTTCTGCCATACGTTTTTGTTTTTTTCTTTTTTTTCTATTTATTATTTAATCTAGATATGCGGGGGTGTGGGATGGAAGCTCCCTGATGCCCTTGCGGTCGGGCTCGCCCTACATTGGTGGGGTGTATCTCGGCCAGGGGAATGTTTGTGGGATGAGCCCGGACCTTTTAGTGTCTTCTCTCTTGAATATATATTTTTTTTGTCATCTATTTATTTTCTGTGTTTATTTTTTTTATATATTCTTGTTCTACGTGTTCAAGGGTGTGGGCTGAAAAATATCTGGTGTCCCCGTGGCTGGGTTCGCCCTATATTGGTGGGGTGTATCTTGGCCGAGGGGATGCTATTAGATGAGCCCAGACCTTTTGATAGCTTCTGTATTTAATGTATTATCTGCAATTTATGTGTTTTAGAAGTGTTATTTAAATATAATCTGTACATACTATGTTGCTATCAATAAACCTATTATTTATTTATTTCTTTATTTATTTAAAAAATCTAAATATGCGATAGATGGAAAGATTGTTATTCTACATTACTAAATGAGGAAATTCCACGGACAACTTCTGCATCAGAGCAACCGGTGCTTGGGCCAGTTGAAGAAGTCACTCCGATAAAAGTTAACATAAAGTAGCCATATCACAAATGGAAAAGGGGAAAGCTGTGGGACCAGACAATATTCCAGCGGAGTTGTGGAAAGAGTGTGGTGAAGTGGACCATAAATGGATGAAAGCATTGAAACCGGTAGGATTCTACCGTTACACCAAGTGGAATAAACAGTGTTTGATAAAAAAACAAATTACAAAGTCTTTAAACATCCACAATGTTAATGCCTAAACTATAAATAACATAATATACGCAATTATTTTCCGCAGAACGTATAATAAATATCTGTTTAATTGCAAGTTATTCCGTGTCTTGTGTTGTTTTTTACCGCCCCCTGTTACTTCTCATGCTTCTTAGCGCCACCTCAACGATGCTTTAATCGTCCTTCAGGGGGCGGTACCTCCTAGTTTGAGAAACACAGATCTACACGAAATATTTAAGAGTAAAAAGGCTTAAGCGATGCACCTATATAATTAATTAATGTTAATTGATTTATGACAAGAATATCAATAATTTCAAACACGAAAAACGAAAGTGAAAAAACGGTCACGCATTTTATAATTTTTCATAATCGTGTTTTAAGCAATTAATTGAATACGTACCAACACGCCATTTCTGGTTAAAGAACTGTACTATTAAGGAAGTATTATACAATATGATGGAAAAGTAACGAGATATATCGGATTACGAGTAGCAGTAGGAAACATAGTCGATGGGGCACTAAAACATATATATTCGAACTGGATAGAATCAAAATCTAAGATGACTATTTTAATGCCAACTTTAATGTATGGGAGTAAAACGTGGACGTGGAATAAGCCTGAAAAGAGCAGAATAAATGTTGTAGAAATGTAAAACTATTAATGACAAAGCATTAATTACAAACCTTTGACTTAACAATCGTCAAGTAGGGATTTTAAGAATTTAACTGGTTGTCCGGAAAGAAGTTTCGCATACAAAGTAAACAAAGTCCATGGGGCAATAACACATTTATATACTCGAACCGAGTGTGAGAAATATCACAAATTCACATACTACCTCTATTGTAGGATATCCTTTACTTTTCCGCCGCCACCTCTTACCTCGTCGAATTTTTTTAGCGTTTTATCAATCATGGACTTGCGTTACGCTCAAACAAAGATTGTTTACTTGCCTTCTCATTTCCCCGTTTTTCTTTTTTTTTACGGCGTCTTTTACTGTCCATGCAGTGAGACTCTGGAATAAGTTACAAACAAACCAATGTTAGACTCGCTCCGTCCTTGGCATGCTTTAAGAAGCGACAGAATTTCAAGTCAGTAATATAACGTGTTTCATTCCTGATTTATCTTTTCTCTCCAACATCCTTTCCTTTTCCTTTGATTGATGATATCTCACTTCTACTTTTATTATGTGTATGTTCATAAATTTCGACCTCCGTGGCCTGGTGGTAAGGCGCTTGTCTGCCGATCCGGAGGTTGTGGGTTCAATCCCCGTTAAATCCAGATTTTTTAAATGGAATTCCAGTCTGATTTTCACTTAGGGCCTATTAAAACATCTTTCTAGTTGGTTGGAAGAGATTACCACATGGCAATAAACACGCCAGGTGAAATAAATAATAAAAATCCTAAAGATGAAAAATTTCCTTTATTTAATTTTGTCTTGTTGATTGGAAGAGATTGCCGCCTAGCAATAAGCCCGCCAGATTGTTTATACCATGAAGTGTTCAAAACATGAATAAAATGTTAAAATCTGCTAAAATGTTCCAGCTTTGATATATGGGAGTGAAAAGGGGGACGATAAAGAAGACTAAAGATAGACGGATAAATACTAATCCTCGAGCACAGAGATTCGCAAACTATTTTTAAAAATTGTACCACCTAATGGAAATTGTAAAAATTGGCATACCACCAGTATTGCTTTCGGCCTCCTCTTCCGCCCCCTGCCCCTACATAATAAAGGTATATTTACCAACTCTCTTTATTCACTGTGTAATTAATATACGTTTGAATTTGATTTTGACCAATTGGTTAACATGAATATTATAGTACTAACTTTGATGTATGCACAAACTTTAGAACGCCGATGCACAAACTTTAGAACGCCCACGCACAAACTTTAGAACGCCCATGCACAAACTTTAGAACGTGTACAAAACAAACTTCTAAGATTCATAAATTTTAAACTTGGAATACCACATGAACAAAGAAATTATTCCAACTTATTAAATGCTGTGAAACTCTTGAAGCTGTGTGACAGAAGAAAAACAGCCGATATAGTACTGCTATACAAAATCATTCACTCAGTGATTGATGCACCTCACTTACTCGAGAGCATTTCATTTCGTATTCCCACTACGAGTAGATCCACAAGACAGCTCAATCCCTTTTATACCGAAAATTGATATACTTATTATAAAATCAACTCTTCTAAAATTCGTATGCAAAGACTTGGAAACGAGTTTTGCAACAATTTAGATATTTTTAATATAAGTATATATAGTATTCGCCAGAATATCACAACAATATTTAGAAATAGCTACTAACTTTGTGTTCTCGTTTATTAATATAAATAACGTAATATAAACAAAACATTAAGAACAATACTTTGCCTCTGGAGTTGAGTAACCCTGCATCAACATGTAGGAAGGTTTTAATTCTGCAAAGCAATTTGCATCTCATTCTACTAATGAGGTCATGTGTTTTCTATACCTCAATATCTATCCATAAAATTCCCACAAAATTCTCAAAGATTATTAAATAAATTTAAACAATGACTGTACGGTAATTTATTATTACTACTGCTTTTTGTATCTTCATGTTAGTTTAAGATAAAGTTGTATTATTTGTCAATAATTTTAAGTACGTGTATAACCTGTCACATGTTCATTTGTATATAAAGACACTGCTGTGTCGTTAATTAATTAAATAATAAGTATGTGAGTGAAACGTAGAGTAAAATTTAGCGTTTGAATTTGATATAAAATTATTTTCCGAAAAACCCAATTATGTTCCAAGAATGTCAATACAAGTACCCGGCGTTAAGTAATACACATCGTTTGTAGAGCGTCGTCACTGTCGCACGATGCGCTAACCGTATCGTGACTACGATACCGGACTATTAGCGCATCGTCCGACAGAGACGACGCTCTACAAACGATGTGTATTACTTACCACCGGCTACTGAAGGAATTACTATGACCTTTTTACTTTTTTAAGTTTGAGGTATTAGCCAATAAGGGGTTAGAGTAATTGGTTTCAGAGTCTGACTAGATGGACAGAACTTTTGCATTATTTAATGATTCTTCGTGCTGAGGTTTTTTAATCAAGAGGTCATCAAATAATGACAATCAAGCTAAGTCGATTCATTATTATTTTATCTATTCTTGTTGGACTCTGTATTATTTTATCTATTCTTGTTGGACTCTGTA
>CATKWJ010000070.1:0-33437 GCA_949825065.1 Odontocerum albicorne
CGAACCATTGGAGGAAATGAGTTGGACCCGACTGGTACACCCTACATATGTAGCCTTGATCTATCACCCTGCGATTTTCATATATTTGGGCCACGGAAAGAAGCTCTGGGAGGTCAACGATTCAACGACGACGATGGAGTAGAGGGGTTTGTGCGCAATTGGCTGCTGATACAATCCACTTCTTTTTATGATCATGGGATAAAAAAAACTGCAGATGCGCTGGGAAAAATGCATTTTTAAAGCAGGAGATTACTTTAAAAAATTATGCACTTGGTATTTTTCTTTCTGCAAATAAAAAAATTAAAACAAAAAGTCTCGTTTATATTTGATCCACCCTCTTGCGTGCATTTCTATAGTATTTATCATATTCGGCGGTTCTTTTCAATCTATTTCTCTCCCCCACATCAAAGTTGGTTCTAACATAATGTTATGGACATATTTAGCAGATTTTTATATTGTTGGAGTAATATTTGCTGTCAACAGTTCATACAAAATTTTAACTAAAATTACTCTTTCTAGGTAAAGAGTTTAAACTTTTAAAAAATAATTGTAATACACTGATATATTTTGTATTTGAATGCAGGTTTATCTCGATTTCATCCTCCCCACAAATTTTCCCGTCTACTAAAGCGCTACGAGAGGAACATTCAATGGAAGAAATATCTGTGGTGGTATGCCGCACGCCGCAATCTTCGTCCGCGTGCACCCAACATGCATGCGGCGCATACGCACTGCAACTCGCTACTCGCTTCCGCTCGGTGCAGCGGACGGCCCCCCCGGCAGTCGAGTTTAATGTGCGACGGCGAATGCACGCGCATTCTTCGATCTACTTCCGCGCTTCTCTGCCGTAAACTATTACGTTACGAATTAAACAGATAATTAACTTTAATCTATAGTATACGTTATCTTATTGTAAATTGACTTTGTGACTGTTGTGTAAAAAACGTGCATCCTCGAATAAAACTTTAATGGTGATTTAATTGTGTTTTGTTATCTACCTATCGACCGGACCCAACTGTGCACGGTAAACAGGTACCTACATTGGTGACACCGACCAAGAATACGACAAATACGAAATGCAATCGGAAAACGTGGAAGTTTTTCGCGTCGGCGTACGTATTCCACCCTTTTGGCCCGAAGAACCGGCACTTTGGTTCGCTCAGGTCGAAGGTCAGTTTGTTCTGTCAAATATCACAAATGACGCTACAAAGTTTTACTACGTGACTGCGCAACTGGATCACCAATATGCAGCCGAGGTGAAGGATATTATCACTGCACCACCGGATTCCGACAAGTATGACAAGCTTAAAAGTCAACTCATCAAACGGCTGTCGGCTTCGCAGGAAAAAAAGGTAAAGCAGTTACTAATGCATGAGCAGCTCGGAGATCGCAAACCGTCTCAATTCTTGCGTCATTTGCAAGATTTGGCTGGCCCGTCTGTACCTAAAGACTTCTTAAGACCATATGGTCTAGTAGATTACCGCAAAATATACAAACTGTAATCGCGTCACAGCCCGATTTAAATTTAGATAAGCTAGCAGACTTAGCCGATAAAATTAATGAGATCGCGCCAACGACTCCTCAAGTGTGTGTCGCAGAAGCAAGCTCATCTAATAATGTTATCAGCGACATGGCAAAACAAATAAGTGAGTTGACAAAACAGGTGCAAGCACTTTCCTCTCAAGTTAAAAAATACCTCTCGTTATAGATCACACTCGCGCCATCGCCAACGTAGCCGTTCACATTCTAGGCAAACACGACCAAACTCTTCACATTGTTGGTATCATACCAAGTTTGGTACACAAGCAAGAGATGCACAAAGCCTTGTTCGTACGAGTCGGAAAACTCTCAGGGCAGCCGGAAGTAGCGGCCAGCGACTGCCCATCACAAACAGGCCGCCTTTTCATCACCGATCGTGCATCAAAAATGGCATTTCTCGTTGACACTGGGTCAGATTTATGTGTTTTTCCTCGCACTGCTATGAAGGCGTCCTGCACGAAAACGGATTTTCAGTTGATCGCAGCTAACAACTCTATCATCCAGACATATGGCCCCGTACGACTAAGCCTAGATCTAGGCCTTAGGCGAAATTTCACTTGGAGCTTCACTATAGCTGATGTTGCTAAGCCCCATAATCGGCGTAGACTTTTTAAGTTTTTACAACTTGCTTGTAGATACGCGACATCAGCGCCTTATTGATGGAACTACGACGCTATTTGTTACTGCACTTCAACAGAAGAAGAACGAGGATGTGGCTTCCATCAAGGCTATTGCAGGCGAGACTGAATTCCACGAGATCCTGAGAGAATTTCCAGAGATCACCAAACCTGCAGGTACGTCAGCTCCTTCTAAGCATAATACCATGCATTTTATTAGGACTACGCCTGGTCCACCTGTTAAATGCAGACCACGTCGCTTGGATCCTGAACGCTTACGACTAGCGAAAAAAGAGTTCGAGGACTTAGTAGCCAGTGGCATAGCTAGACCTTCTGAGAGTTCTTGGTCATCAGCACTACACATGGTTAAGAAAAAAACTGACGGCTGGCGACCCTGCGGAGACTACAGAGCTCTCAACGCTCGCACCATCCCCGACAGATACCCTGTCCGTCACATCCAGGATTTTTCTCTCCAGATTCATGGATCCAAGGTATTCTCAACCGTAGACCTGGTCAAGGCCTATAATCAGATAAGGGTTAATCCTGATGATATTCCGAAAACCGCACTTACTACGCCTTTCGGCCTCTTTGAATACCCATTCATGAACTATGGTTTAAGAAACGCTAGTCAAACTTTCCAACGCTTCATCGACGAAGTGCTCAGAGGCTTGGATTTTTGCTATTCCTTCGTCGACGATATCCTCGTGTTTTCTCCATCAATAGAGCTCCATAAACACCATCTACGCCAGCTATTTAATCGCCTCAAGGAGTATGGTGTATTAATAAACACAAACAAATGCGTTTTGGTGAATCAGAGGTAACATTCCTCGGATATCACGTCTCAACCGCTGGTACTAAGCCATTGGACAGCAAAGTTCAGGTTATTGAAGACTTTCCTACTCCAAAAACTGTCAAAGAACTCCGTCGATTCTTGGGAATGCTGAATTTTTATCGTCGCTTTATTCCCAATGCTGCGCAGATTCAAGCGCCACTCAATTCTTTGTTAGCTGGACAAAAAGTCAAGGGTTCACAGCCAGTTCACATGTCACCCGAACTATTAGCTTCTTTGAGGAGAGTAAAAAGCACTGGCATCCGCAACGCTACTGGCACACCCGCAAGTAACAGCAGAGCTGTCTATCACCACTGATGCATCAGATGTTGCGATGGGCGGTGTTCTTCAACAAAAAAAAAATAACAGTTGGGAACCACTTGGATTTTTCTCACGAAAGTTGAGTTCCGCTCAAAAAAAATACAGTCCGTATGACCGGGAGTTGCTAGCCGTTTACAAAACCATCAAACATTTTCGTTACATGGTAGAAGCAAGAAATTTTATAATTTTCACGGATCACAAGCCACTCACTTTCGCTTTCTCCACACCACGTGAGAAATCCTCTCCAAGGCAATTCAGATATCTGGACTACATATCGCAATTTTCGACTGACATTCGTTACATCCCTGGAAAAGATAATATGGTAGCAGACACACTATCCAGAATCGAGGAAATAGCCTTAGGAATAGATTACAAGGCACTTGCTCGTTCTCAAGATACAGACCTGGAACTTCAACAGTTTTGACAAATGACTCATCGTCATTAAATTGCAAAAAGTCGCAACTTCAATGTCGAAAATACCAGTTTATTGCGACGTTTCTACGAATTTTCCAAGACCATTTGTCACAACTAGTTACAGACGTCAAGTTTTCGACATGCTGCACAATTTAAGCCACCCAGGGCGTACAGCTACAGTGCGGCTGGTCACCGAGCGTTTCATTTGGCCAGGGATTCGCCCGAATCTGTAGAGAGTGGGCAAAGGAATGCATGCACTGTCAACGGTGCAAAGTAACGCGTCACACATCCGCTCCACTTTCCACTTTTCCCTAGTCCTTCCTCGAGTTCGAACACATCCACCTCGACCTCATAGGGCCGCTAACCGTTTCGGCTGATTACAGGTACTGCCTCACCGTCATCGACAGATTTACACGATGGCCTGAAGCATACCCACTCACTGACATCACTGCCGAGACCTGCGCGAAGGCATTGGTTTCTGGGTGGATAGCTAGGTTTGGATGCCCAGCTAGAATCACTACGGATCGAGGGCGGCAATTTGAATCTCACCTCTTCAAATCTATCACGAAGTTAGTTGGCGCACACCACTATGCCACTACATCGTTCCATCCGTCTGCTAATGGCTTGATAGAGCGCCTCCATCGACAGCTGAAGGCAGCCATCATGTGCCATGCTGATTCACAGTGGACCGAGTATCTTCCCTTAGTCCTACTTGGCATACGCAGCGCCTGGAAGGAGGATCTACAAGTTTCACCAGCAGAGCTAGTATACGGCGAACCTTTACGTTTACCAGGTCAATTTATTTCACCTACGGATGACCACCTAGCCGCCGATATACTAAACTTTTCCACAAGACTCAGCAGCTACATGGCCAAACTATCGCCTAAACCAACGTCATGGCACCGAAATGGACCATTTTATATTCCACGGGACCTTAATGAGACGTCACACGTGCTGGTGCGACAAGATCACGTTCGAAGATCGCTGGAACCACCCTATGTCGGACCATACAGAATTTTAAAAGGCAGTCCAAAATTTTTCAAGCTTAATATTAAAGGCAAACCAATAAATGTTTCCATAGATCGTTTGAAAGCTGCATATACGGTAAAAGAGACTGATTTACAAGTTGAACCGACACCAATTCAAGTTCCATCATCCACCACAAATGAAAAACGTACACGTAGCGGAAGGAAAGTACATTTCCCAGAGTACTATCGATCGTAGTAACGATCTCAGCGAGGGAGTACTGTGGTGGTATGCCGCACGCCGCAATCTTCGTCCGCGTGCACCCAACATGCATGCGGCGCATACGCACTGCAACTCGCTACTCGCTTCCGCTCGGTGCAGCGGACGGCCCCCCCGGCAGTCGAGTTTAATGTGCGACGGCGAATGCACGCGCATTCTTCGATCTACTTCCCGCGCTTCTCTGCCGTAAACTATTACGTTACGAATTAAACAGATAATTAACTTTAATCTATAGTATACGTTATCTTATTGTAAATTGACTTTGTGACTGTTGTGTAAAAAACGTGCATCCTCGAATAAAACTTTAATGGTGATTTAATTGTGTTTTGTTATCTACCTATCGACGGACCCAACTGTGCACGGTAACAGGTACCTACATATCCTATTACCCGACTAATTTTCATTTATTGGATTAATATCATTTAACAAACTTTCTTGCGTATTTTAAATAACAAATTGTTATTTCTACTAGAATGTAAGAAATTTACGCTTGAATATCTTCTAACAGGAGAGATAAAAACTCTTATTAATTAATTTGTTGTGTCACGTTTGGATTATTGTAACTCTATTTATTTATTCTGGTTTGTTTGGTTCATAAATTTCACTCCGTGTAATATTTTTTTATGATTATGTGCGGTATATTTTGAGATAAACGTTTTGGTCTGTCTGGAGTGATGAAGTGTGAGGGGTTTGATTTGCCTGATATAACATGAACATTTGTTATGGAGTGTCACTGTTTGTCAGGTTGATGAGAATTTACAACGAAGTTTTATATAATCGACAATCAGAAAGAAATATTGATTTATTCTTTCATGATATTTGTCCTCAGTGAGATACAGGTAAATGTCTAGTTTACTGGGGACACGACAAGTGAAAGGTAACAAACCCAGATGCATTAAAATTGTGTGTCCAAATTAAATAACCTGTCACTTTTTTTTGTAAATTGTGTATATTTCTTGTCATGTGTATATAAAATAAAATAAAAATAATATAGAAGTGTGTTTTCAATGTAGCTGCTAGGCTAATTTTTAACGCTCTCCTCGCGTGCCAACGCTTCTCGGAGACGATCGGACGAATCTCTCAGCATAGGGCTGAGTCTCAACGGATCGCAGCATGACGCTGCTCTACCGGGCACAACACCCTGCCATGTACGAAGGTCGTCTGCGGACGATTCCGAGTTCCGACGTCGAACATGAGCTAAGTCGGGGGCGGAGACACCGTCGCGCTGGGATATTTAACCGCGATGCGCGGTGCGCGTCTCGCCCCTTCGGGCTTCGACGGAGGCCCCCGCGGACGGGGGCCACCTGATAGATGTCACATTGTTTAGGGAGCCTTTGGACTCGCGCAACTCACGTCTGGTATCACCGCCCGATTTGCCTAGACGGGATACGGCCTTAAAGGCGTTCAGGCTTAATCCTGTGGATGGTAGCATCGCACCACCGGCCGGTCGACCGAGTGCGTGAACCAAATGTCCAAAACTGCCGTTCCTGTCGTACTGAGCAGTATTATAATCGCGATGATCGGTCATCATTAGAGTAAAACTAACCTGTCTCACGACGGTCTAAACCCAGCTCACGTTCCCTTTTGATGGGTGAACAATCCAACGCTTGATGAATTCTGTTTCGCAATGCTAGGAAGACCCAACATTTTATTAGGTCTTAACATAAGTTCTGTGGCGGTATACAGTCATGTGACTACAATTCATCTGCTCAGTCAATTCTATGGTTAACACCCAATACAATGTTGTATGTATAAATCACTAACTAACAAACAAGAATATTTTTTTAAACGACGAAATTCAGGTCTAAATAGGTTAAAACTCCATTAGTCCTAAATTATTTAAAAGCGTTTATGAGTGTCAATATATGTTATATTTCAGAACGAAGCACTTTCGACGTTACCATTTACGAGGAAACAACGTCATTCCATGTTTATTTCATTACCGTAATGCGTGGAATATTTACGTATCTAAAAAACTACACAGTGGAAATTCCATTGTTTCACATTTTCCAGGAGATGAGAATGTTATTTTTGGACACTTGTTAGGACACCCAGCCTCTTGACACTTGTTAGGACACTCAGCCTCTTGACACGCTCCGATTCGTCAAATATGTAAATTAAAAAAATCTTCTCCATAATAAATTTAAATTAAGGTGACAGGCATGTTTCGCTTTTCAAAAAATTTGTAAAGCGAAACAAGTCAAACAATTTATTGTGATTCAGGTTATTTTTGCAGAATTATGTTATATTTAAGAGTTTTATAATTCTGTTTTAAAATGGGGCTCTACAAAATAAATATTAAAAGAATAGACAAGATAAAAAATATCTGAGGTTTTCTAGCCAAATACGAGTATATAATTTTATTTAAATCTGTGGTTTCGGGGAAGTAATCAAATGTACACAGCCACCACCTTCCTATCTTTTTGATCAACTAATATACGAGTATATTAATTTAATAATATTTTCAATCTGTCAATAACTGTTTTTTCAAATCTCGAGTAAAAGCGCCATTGAGGAAAGCCTGCTCTCTGAATGGCACTTATAAATTATATTTCCATTATACTTATTAGTGTACAATGCAGTGTTTAAATGAATAACAAAATACAGAAGAGATTGCCACCTGACAATTAGACAACGAGATCATGGCACACTTAAGTATTAAAATAAATAAAAATAAAAAGGTTGATTTTATGCATTGCTTTTTTCTATTTGCTAACGGTTTTTTTTTTTTTTAGGATAAGGAAATGGATATATGGAATCTAATTCAAGAAAATCTCTCTTAATTAAATAAAAAAAAAATCTATAGATTGTGATTCTGTTATTATATATTAATAAATTATTTATGTAATATTTTTATAATATTATTATATAATTATATATTATATATTAATTCCATGGAAGGGGAAGCGTTTCACTTTTCGTGATGTTCAGGCCAATTTGCCTTACCTCGCCTATAAAAGTTTCACTTCAATAACTTAATACTATTTCAATGTGTTTTTACTTATGTCACTTCTCCTTAATTATTCATGCTTTATTTAACTTCACCTTTTATTGTATTTTATGTCATAAAATAGCAAAGGTAGGATTTTTTATGATGATGGAACAGTTACGAGGGATATTAAATGACGTAAAGCGACAGGAAAAACAAAGTCAACGAACACCTAAACTAATTTACTAAAACCGGACAATATCAATATCAGCTAAGATAATATACCACAACAGTATTTAAGTACCAACTTTGATGCATGAAAGTGAAACGTGGACATAGGAATAGACTAAAAACAGCCGAATAAATTATGTAGAAATATATGCCTTTAGAATACACGGGGGGACAGTGTATGGCAGAATATTTAATTAAGTTATTATGGATGAATGTGAACTCACAGCTGATTTGGTTTGGTCTCGTAGAACGAATGAATAAAGAAAAACGAGCAATACTAATACACAGTGCGAATATGAGTAGAAGGCGTGATAGGGAAAGACCTTGTTAATATGGTTAGATCAAGTGAATGATATTTTGAAATAAGGAGAAGTAAGAAAAATCGTAGGAACTGTATGAGAAGGTGTCTGGATGTGGAAAGTCTGGACCTCTGTCCTCTCTGACTACTCAGCAGGGAAATGTCATGATGTCATGTATCTTCTCCCTGGCTCCATCCCAACTCACTGTCTGCGAAGACTGTTGGGGTCAGCTCTCCTCGTCCTCAGGTTGTGTGCTCTTCTGTCCCGGACTACGTCCCCCAGGCCGTGCCTCTGCATCAGGTTATCTTTTTGCCCCACCCATGAATTCTTTGGTCTTCCTCTGGTTGTTATTCGAGGAAGATCCATGGAGATTGCCTGGTTCACAATGTGATCGGGTGCTCTGCGTCCAATGTGGCTATACCATCTCAATCACCTCTCCTCCATCTTACTGTTGATGTCTGAAACACCTAGGCTTCCACGTGAGATTTTTATTTTGTCTCTTAGTGACACACCAGCTGACCATGATATCATGTATGTATGTAATAATATACCAAGCTAAATATTTTATAAAAGTTCTGTATATAAACGAACTACTGTTAACCTAGAGATTTGAATATTGAAGCTACAAACGTTCCTTGGCAGGAATCGGATTAATTCAAACATTACCGTCAAAGGACTTCATCCAATTACGGCTGTCGAGAAAGCTATCACATCTCTGCATTGGTAACCATGGAGACGCACCGTAAGCCTGCCTTAAGCAAGGAAAGCCCTGGGATTACCTGCCACCAAGGGGAATCCCACGAATCCCATATCGTTCACTGACTTTCGTCATGTTAATGCAAAAACCACAAAGACATATAGAAGAATATATGCAAAAAGAAACCATTTCGTACAAAACATTGTTTAAAAATGTTTCAGACTTCTTTTTACAACATCATAATATTACTATTTTTTGTAATAAACAAATTATTTTCTAATAAGAATTATTTTTATTAACTGATTTGGTATTTTAGCGAGATGCTTAATTTGATACGTCGTGATGATTTTGATTTGTTTTGTATTTAAAATAAAATACGTCGATTCAGGAATGCGAAAAAGTGAGAGTGAATAATCAATAAATAGTAAACAGCGATGAATGGTCAAGTGAATAATAACAAGTGCCCTTTATTCATCGATAAGTAGGTATATATAGAATTTCAGAACGGGGCGCGTGAATGCGTCCGCGGTATATCTCGATCTCACTCCTGCGCGTGCTGAGGTGGTCGCAGACGCTGCGGATAATGCAGTGGGTAGAATATTTATTGTCGAAACGGCGAGAAGGCGTGATATGTTCTCTTTCTACCGTGGAATGCGATGTAAATATGATTTGCGTGTAAACAGTATTGACGTTCTGGTATGTGACATTTGTACATATCCAGAGGTTGATTCATCGGTCGTTGACCCTGCATGTTGACAATATTTTAGGAACGTGGGTATTCCCTACAGTATCTTTATTACAGAATGATTTGACACTTAAAAGTTTAAAAAATTCTACACAATAACTTAAATTAAAGTAACAAATCCGTTTCACTTTAAAGAAACATTCTCAAATAGTTTTTAAATTATTTGCTTCCCTAAATATCACAAAACCGGCATAATGTGGGATAAATCGTTTTTGCATACACATTTCCTTTTTCGATTCGTTCCGAAAACAATCGAGCCTAGTTTTTTTTCCGAATTTGACAGGACTACACTCGGTGCGGATTACGAAAAACCCCAAATATTGTAACCGGAAACCCAGAATTTTTTTAGTTCGAAGGGCAGATTTAAGTGACTCGATATTTTTGTGAAAGATTCTTTTTTCAAAAAAACAACTGAAAATATATGTCAATAAAACTGAATCATATTTAAGGGATGTAGTAAAACAGACTTGTAATATTCTGTTTGCTTTCCTGCCTCACAACTGCTTGTGTTTTTATTTTCATATTTTACCATCACCCTTCTTCCCTGTTGAGGTAGACTAAAACGATAGAACGCCAAACTTTTTATTCTTCCTTCGCCTTCTTCACATCTTAACAGTTCGTCTTCACATCTAAATATTTCATCCATTAAATCCAAGCACATTTCTCTCAGTCGTTCTTTAGTGCGGCTCCCATTCATACTGACATTGTAAAAAAATTTCATCATTCATACGTTCATCATGTCCAAACAATCTCAACGTGCTATTTTCTCTGTAATGAACACATCAGATGTTAGCTTATATTCATCCATAATAATTATATTTTTTAATCTATCATACATTGACACCCCACATTGTTTTCTCAGGATACACATTTACTCTGGTTTTATTCAGTCACCACATTTCACTCATACATCAATTTTGACACTAATACGCTGTTGTGTACCATATTTTTCTCCAATTCATACTCGTACTAACATCGTTAAAGTTTTTTATCATGCATACGTTCAACATGTCCAAACAATCTCAACGTGCATTTTTCACTTTACTTAACACATCAGATTTTAGCTCATATTCATCCATAATAATATATTTTTAATCTATCGTACATTGACACACCGCATTTTTTTTCTCAGGATACACATTTACTCAGGTTTTATTCAGTCTCCGCGTTTCACTCCCATACATCAATTTTGATACTAATTCGCTGATGTGTATCATAATTTTGACACTAACACGCTGACGTGTACCATAATTTTGACACTAATACGCTTATGTGTACCATAATTGTGACACTAACACGCTGATGTGTACCATAATTTTGATACTAATACACTGATGTGTACCATAATTTTGATACTAATACGCTGATGTGTACCATAATTTTGACACTAACACGCTGATGTGTACCATAATTTTGATACTAAAACGCTGATGTGTACCATAATTTTGACACCAACACGCTGATGTGTACCATAATTTTGACACTAATACGCTGATGTGTACCATAATTTTGAAACTAATACGCTGGTGTGTAACCTAATGTTGACACCAATACGCTGATATGTACCATAATTTTGAAACTAATACGCTGACGTGTAACCTAATTTTGACACTAACACGCTGACGTGTATCATAATTTTGACACTAACACGCTGATGTGTACCATAATTTTGACACTAACACGCTGATGTGTAACATAATTTTGACACTAACACGCTAATGTGTACCATAATTTTGACACTAAAACGCTGATGTGTACCATAATTTTGACATTAATACGCTAATGCGTACCATAATTTTGAAACTAATACGCTGATGTGTACCATAATTTTGACACCAATACGCTGATGTGTACCATAATTTTGGCAGATCTTTATAATACTTGTTTTGGGTATATATATTAGGTCCTTACATATGAAATTGGCGTTTTGCCGTACTGGCAACTTTGATCTCAAATATCTTCTCTTTGGTTAGGAATTCCAAATTAAAATTTATACAGCTATTTACTCAAGTATTTTTGTTTCGAAAATTATAATTCATTTGTTTTTTCCTCAATTGTTTTTTTTCTTTGCGTCACTCAGTTTACAAAATGGAAAACTTGAAATATCGCGTTATTTACGAGTACGAGTTCCACCGTGGCACCAGTGCTGCAGAAACGGCTCGAAGGATTAATGATGTGTATGGCGACGGTGCCGCAAAAGAAAACACAGTGCGTTTTTGGTTCCAACGTTTTCGTTCTGGAAATTTCGACCTGCAGAAAAAGCCCCGTGGACGGCCGGAGACCAAAGTTGATAATGAAGAATTGAAGGCTATTGTGGAAGCGGATCCATCGCAAACCACGTCCGAGTTAGCTGCAGGCTGCGGTGTTAGTGATAAAACTGTTTTAATCCACTTGAAGCAAATTGGGAAGGTGAAAAAGCTTGAAAGGTGGGTACCTCACGAATTGAGTGAAGCAAATCAACAAACGCGCGTTGACTGCTGCGTTGCATTACTCAACCGGCACAATAATGAAGGGATTTTGAATCAAATCATTACCTGTGATGAAAAGTGGATCCTGTATGATAATCGGAAGCGCTCATCGCAATGGCTGAACCCTGCCGAACCAGCCAAACCATGCCCCGAGCGAAAATTGACTCCAAAAAAGTTACTTGTGAGCGTTTGGTGGACTAGTGCTGGTGTCGTTCACTACAGCTTTCTTAAATCTGGCCAGACGATTACGGCAGATGTCTATTGTCAGCAACTGCAAACCATGATGGAAAAGCTAGCTGCTAAACAACCGAGGCTGGTTAATCGCTCTAGGCCACTGCTGCTTCATGATAACGCTAGACCACACACTGCACAACAGACGGCTACCAAATTAGAAGAGCTTCAATTGGAATGTCTAAGACATCCACCGTACTCTCCGGACCTTGCCCCAACAGATTACTATTTTTTTCGAAATTTGGATAACTTCTTGCAAGGGAAAAAATTCAACTCCGATGGGGCAGTCCAAACCGACTTCAAAGATTTTATTGATTCCCGTCCGAATGGTTTTTTTAGTAAAGGGATCGATGAACTACCTATGAGATGGCAAAAGTGCATAGATAGCAATGGTACATACTTTGATTAAATAAATATATTATATTAAAAAAAAATCAACTTTATGTTCCTCCCAAACAAAACGCCAATTTCATATGTAAGGACCTAATATTATTTTAAAACCCTGCTGACTTTATTTCATATTACAACTCGCTGTTCAATACATTTTCTACCTTCCCATCGTCTAAAAGTTGACTCCTTCTATTTCAGAATATTTCAGGTCGCTGTATTTTTGTATTTGTCAACCCACATACAAGACGGTGCAATTAATTTTAATTATCGACTAATTAATCAAGATATTAGTATAATATTATATATACTACTTACAATGCACATACTATACATCCCAACATTTTGCATAAGAGATATATATTTTCATTAGAGATTTTCTGAGTGTGGGCTGTCAAATAGTGGATAATTTATAACGGTTATCCAATTTATTGATTGTTTTATATCGAGAAATTTAAAGAGATCAACTTGTCAAAATAAATACCGGTTTCAAGTAGAAATTGTTTTAGTTTGATCAAATTTGATGGTTGGTTTTCGCAGTTAAAATTTTTACATTTTTAGCAGATTCTTTGCATTTGTTATTTTTTATAAATCTTGGGAGTTCGTATAGTTTATTGAAAAAAATCTTTATTGAATTTATAGTGTATTGTATTACAATGCAGGCAGGCGGATTTATTGACATTTGATAATCTTTTTCAGTCAACAAAAATATGATAAAGATACCTTAAGCGAAAATAAGACTGGAATTTGAACTACCAAACACAATTTCTAAGCTAATCAGAAATATATTTATAAAAAAATGTCAATGAATGAACAATAGTCGTAACTTCTTTTTAGTACTTCTTCTCAGTGTCATGTCAGGCCCCTCCAACGTTGAATATCGCTTGAGAGTAAACATATTTGTCCCCGGCAGACCGAAAAAGATCTCCATCGCCCATTATGCCAGTTCAATCACGTATATTGCGAAGCCAGGAGATTTGCCTCCTGCCAACACCTCTTCGACTTTCTATTTTGCTTTGGATGATCAGGTGCAGTAATTTGTACTTTGCTCCTCTTAGTACATGACCCAAGTACGACACCTTTCGGATTTTAATATAAGTCAGTAACTCTCTATCAACTTTGGCTCTTTGAAGAACCCTCGTGTTGCTGACCATATCCGTCCAGGGTATCCGTAGCATTCTCCGGTGCATCCACATTTCGAATGCTTCCAGTCGGTTCATACTACCAACTTTGAGGGTCCATGATTCTACTCCAAGCAATTACACTGACCAAACGTAGCATTTTACTAACCATTGTCGAAGTTTCAAGTTCAGATTATCATCGCAGAATACGCTTCACATTTTATTAAAAGTCGCACGAGATGATTCAATCCTGTACTTGACTTCGGTTTCTGGGTCGAGGTCTTCCACTAGGATACTTCCGAGGTATTTAAACTTTTCACTCTCTCTATATCCGCACCGTTAAATGTAAGACGTGCTCCTGCGTGATCCTGCCGGCCAAAAACCATGAATTTAGTTGTACTCACGTTCATGTTCAGCCCCAGCCTCACACCGGCTTCATTTCTCTATCTATGATATAAGCATTTGAAGGTCGTCAATACTGTCTACCAGAACCACTGTATCATCTACATACCTGATGTTATTGACGCATACACCTTTGACCCCCAGATTCAAGTTATATAGTGCATCATATTTTTGTAGATAGAATTTTTCTCTGAGAGAAAATCCAATCTTGATTAACTGAAAATCTATCTCATCGGGGTCCTGAAAAATATTGCCTAATTAGGCGTATATAAAATCATGAAGCAACTATTTAAAAAAACACGGTTTTTTTAAATAGTTGCTTCCTGTCATTCTCCTCGGACTCCGCGCCGCAGTCAGATCCGACACGGATGTCAGCGCCGCCGAACTGACATACGGAAGGAGCCTGCGACTCCCTGGTGACTTCTTCGCAGAAGCAACGTCGTATGAAAGGGACATGGACAGCACATACGTCGAGCAGCTGCGCGACACTCTACGCAGCCTCCGCCCAGCACCCGCAGAAGCCCACGGCAGTGGAAGAAAAACCTTCGTCCACAAGGACCTTCAGACCTGCAGCCATGTGTTCCTGCGCAACGACGCCGTAAGGAAGCCGCTCCAACCGCCATACGACGGACCCTATGCCGTGCTTGGAAGGAAAAACAAGATGTTCACGTTGCAGCTGCCTGGACGAATGGTCAACGTCTCAATGAACCGCCTTAAGCCCGCATACATCTCTACCACCGAGGACGCAACGGAGACGACGGAGAGAATCCATCAACCAGCCACTACACCCTGCTATACTACACGTGGGGGTAGAATAGTGAAGGGACCCGTACGTTTCGCGTAGAGACGGACCATACGCTTTACTAGGAGGGGAACACTGTGGCGTTCGCACGCTCGGTCAATGACCGGCGATACGACCTTTGCATACCTTGACAATTCAAAACAAACAAAGTGCAAGGCCCACACGCCGGTCATTCAACTCACTGCCGGGCGTGGAGCGCATTCCATGTTAGAGCGAGATGGCAGCACATCTGCCGCGCCAGTTTCCAGTTGCCAGCTCCCCTGAATGATACCTACATACGACATTAATCGTATTGCGAATGCAGAAACGAGACGGCGGCATATCGCGAGCGCATTCCCGCACACATTCAAGAATAGTATAAATACCTACGTCTATCAAATAAATTCGTCTTTCCGCATTGCGATCTAAACGAGTTTTATTTATCAACAAACCATCATCATCATCTCCCCTAAAGTCTTATTAGAATTTTAGATGAACAAACGGTATAATAATATGTTATATTTCATCCATAAAAAACAGTGTAATGTTTCCTCAATTATTTCAGAACAAATAAAATGTTGGTCGGGTCCTTTATGAATGAATATTAAAGTATATTTTTATGTTAACTTGCTAAAATAAAATAACCCGGTTCTAAGTGAAATATTTGCTCGAAATTTTGCGGTGTGAAAAGGGTTGTTTTTAGTGTGGTTTCTGGTTAAAGTCATATTTAATGGGTTTATTTATTTAAACAAAATAAATTCAATACTTCATGCGCTATCTTCGTGACCGTGACACATGTTTTTCATTCATGGGTTTCAGGTTCATTTCCGAATGATACGTAAAAAAAAATCATTAAGTATAGCAATAAGTAAGGATAATTGGGCACATTTGTTGGCTAAGGAAGAATGGTGTGGATATACATAAGTTAAAACTACAATAGTTAAGGAGGATGAACGCTGAATTGCCGGAAAAATTAAGTTTTATTTCACTCTCACCCTCATTAACTAAATATTTTTTTTACAAATCTCTTGATATCACTGAAATATGCATGAGATGAACACAGGTATATATGTTATATACCATGCACCAGTCTTACTTTCGGGGTAGGCAAAGAAGATAGAGTATCACTATTTTCTATCACGAAACTCATATTTCGCCTTTTCTACATTCATACACCTTCTCAAATAGCTCCGTCGATTTTTCTGATTTTACGTTTCTTATTTCAAAATATACTTTTGATCCATCAATACTTTCCTTTGTTTTCCTCTACCACATTTTACACTGTATATTTGTGTTGTTAGCCTTTCTTCATTAATTCATTCCACATGGCCAAACCATCTGAAATTACACTTCTTCATCTTGCTCAACACGTTATATTTAGTTCACACTCATTCTCAATCGCTTAATTCCGTATTCTATCATACATTGTCATCTCACGTATTCTTCTCGGCGTACAATTTTTTAAATAATTTATTTAGCTCGTTTAAGTCATGTTCCACGTTTCTTTCCCATATATCAAAATCAGTACTAAAATACTGTTGTGTACTACCTTCTTGACAAATGTTGATCTATCTGGTTCGAGCATATTTGTTTTAGTGAGTCATTGACATTGTTTCATTTCGCTACACGCCGTTCAATATACCTCGCAGCTTTTCCATCATCTGAAAAATATATCTGAAATAATATTTAAATTTGCTCAAATGTTTCATTTCACCCTTAGAATTATATTTCGTTAATTTTCCATTCACACTGCTACATTTCCCTTTGATCACTGATAGTTACGATTTTAATCATTTAATCAGTTTTTGCTTTGAATTTCATAATTAATTTGCTGTAAATGTTGCATGAAATAAAAATTTTAAAAAAATATTTGTGCCTAAAATTGATATCATATTCTTTATGGTATATCACGAGATGGGACAATCTAGTCTACCATTAAACAAAAAAAAAGCAATAACTAAACAAGAGAAACAGTTTTTTAATCCTTGAAAGGCTTCAATGTTTAAATTAAGTACGTGACACACAAAAGGGTGTATTTGAGGAAAAATTAAGTTAAGGTAGTATTTTCTCAGATGATGGAAGAGTTACAAGGGATATCGACAAATGTGTAGGGATAGGAAATTAAGTATGTGGGTCACTAAAACATTTATTTGTTAATTTTTATTTATTTATAAGTTAACGGTATAATGTACCCTATAACAAAAATATCATTTGCAATACCATCTTTGAGGGTCCATGATTTCACTTCATATAATAACACTCACCAAACGTAGCATTTGACTAACCGTTGTCGAAGTTTCAAGTTTAGATTATCATCACAGAATACGCTTCTTATTTTATTAAAAGCCGCACGAGATGTTTAAATTCTGCTCTTGACATAGGCTTCATGAGAAACTAAAACATACATACGAGTACATACTCAAATCGGGTAGTATCAAAATATACTAAGATACTTTGATGGACGGCAGTCAAATCATCTCAGAATGCTCTTTTTAAACCCATTTAATACAACAGCTCTCATTTATCTTTTGCAACTTACATTTATGACCTGAATTGCTAGATGCATATCTTCCAGTTTAGAGGTTGAGGTTTAAATCATATTCGTATTCAACCTGTACTTTATACCGTAAATGTGTAATACAATACAATACTTTGTTTGAATTATAGCAATGTATAAAAATCACACAGTATATAAACATTGGACTGTCAAGGGGCTGTTCTATGAAGAATGAAAGCTATATTTGCTGTTGTAAATTTCATTTTCTTCCTTCTTCATGTCGTATTTATCGAAAATGGTTTCAAGGGAAACGTTGAACATTTCCCTCGAGAACATAAGAAGTCTGTGAATTGCATTCAATAGCTTGCAAAACTTTTATAGAGTCACCTGGAGCATGCAGTGTGCTTCTGTAAATTCAATTTCTTGGAAAGTACAAAAGTTTAGTTGGAAAATGTGTATCGCTCGCGTTTTTAACCATTTAAGTCACATTTAAATCTTCTTTTAGTTTCGCTTAAAAATTTACTTTACATTTTCAATTAAACTGTTAGTTTCTTTAAAACTCCGTTTCGAAACAGACTTGAATGACTTAAAATTCTTAAAACATCGAAACAAACTTGAAAGAATCTTCCATCTCGCGTTTCTTTTTTTGTCGAAGAACTTTTCCATTTATTGATTTATTTATTAACTTAAAAAAGTTTGATTAGTGTAAATTTAAAGTTGTCTAAGATTTCAGAATTTTATTTATAATACTGAGTATAATTAATTAACGGTGGAACAGAATTAAGTGATTCAGGATGAATGTGAAGAAAAAGCTGATGTGTTGAGTAAAACGAAGAAGAACACTTTTACATGGTTTGAGCATGTGGAACGAAGGGATGAAAAAAATATTACAATTTAAATATAAAGTGCAAATGTAAGTGAACGTGTCATAGAGAAACTCAATGTGCATCAAGTGAATTATATGTTATATAGTATTGATAAAAGAAAATGTTGAAAGTCAGATAAATCGATGAAGAACAGCACGCTTAGATGGTTTCGGCATGTGTAACGGATGAAAGAAGAAACATCAACAAAACATATACGAGTATATAGAAGAAATGTAAGCGTAGAAGAGCCATTACCAAAGAAGTATGGTTGGATCAAAACGATGATATTTTGAAAACAGGAAATGTTAAAAGTCTGAGACGTAGTGGAACGAATAAATGAAGAGATACTAAGAAAACCAATGTGAGTAGAAGGTGTGGGAGAGGAAGATCAAGGGAAGTATAGTAAGATCAACTGAATGATATTTTGATAGAAGAAATTCCACCTCCTATCCCGAGATTGTTTCTAAGCGAAATGTAATTAATAATGTTCCTCTTATCTCTCCGGATAGAAGATAGAAACACGTAATAATGTTCCTCTTAACTCTCCGGATAGAAGATAGAAACACGTAATAATGTTCCTCTTATCTCTTCGGATAGATGATAGAAGCACGTAATAATGTTCCTCTTATCTCTCCGGATAGAAGATAGAAACACGTAATAATGTTCCTCTTATCTCTCCGGATAGAAAATAGAAACCCGTAATAATGTTCCTCTTATCTCTCCGGATAGAAGATAGAAACACGTAATAATGTTCCTCTTATCTCTCCGGATAGAAGATAGAAACACGTAATAATGTTCCTCTTATCTCTCCGGATAGAAGATAGAAACACGTAATAATGTTCCTCTTATCTCTCCGGATAGAAGATAGAAACACGTAATAATGTTCCTCTTATCTCTCCGGATAGAAGATAGAAACACGTAATAATGTTCCTCTTATCTCTCCGGATAGAAAATAGAAACCTGTAATAATGTTCCTCTTATCTCTCTGGATAGAAGATAGAAACATGTAATTTCAGTATGATACTTAGTGAAAGAGCAAAGTAATTCATTGTTAAATATTCTAATTTAGAGTTTCACAATTTTAAACCGAAACCTTTGATAAAAATATGTAGGGATATTGTTTAGGTTTTATATTTTTTTTAAATTTGTAATTAAATATTTTCTGTAATTTGTTTAATCAAACACTGTTTATTCCACTTCATGTAATGATACGACCTCCGTGGCCTGGTGGTAAGACGCTTACTGCCGATCCGAAGGTTGCGGGTTTGATCCCCGCTGGAATCCAGATTTTTTCAAATGGAGTTCCAGTCTGGTTTTCACTTAGGGCCCATTTTAACATCTTTCTGGTTGGTTGGAAGAGATCGCCACATGGCAATAAACTCGCCAGGTGAAATAAAAAAATTTAAAAAAAATCCTACCAATTTCCAAGTAGGGTTATACCGTTACATAAAGTGGAATAAACAGTATTTGATAAAACAAATTACGTCTTTAAACCTCCACAATGTGAATGCGTTAACTATTAATAATATATTGTTATTGTTTGTAAAATTTACAGTGAATTTAACCTCGGTCGGGCGCAATACAAATCCTAACACATTCGGGTGCAACTCATCTGTGAGATTAAAAATTTAATTTCTGCTTAGGCTTAAGGGAAAGCTTATCAAAGTGAACTTCTCACTCAAACATGATTATGTAACATTTGCACATTTCTTTGCACTTTTCAATAACAAATTTATTAATTTTCTCATACTGTTTTTCTTAAAATAGAAAATAACTTGCTTACAATATTCTCAGTATTTTCTTGGCAGCTCATCAACACAACTAATGCAATTCAGTAACATCACAATTTTTTCAGTCATTTAATACCCACAATAGGTTTGTAAAAAAGATAAAGCGCAACAAAAAGTATGTGGAATTAACTGTCACATCTTCATAAAGTATGTTAGTTGTTCATGTGATGAAAATAAAAGCACTAACTTAACATTAGAGAACAATATGCTAGCACTTTTTCAAAAATTATTTAGAATGTAAAATTCAAATTGACATGTGATAATAAAACGTCTTCACAAAAACAATAGGGAGTAATCAAAATATGATGAGAAAGTTATTCCTGATCAGGCTCACGCTAAATTTAAAAAAAAAAACACATTTTCGAAAACATTCTTATAACAATTTTCACATGCCATGCATGCATGTTCGTATTCATATCGATATCGATCAATATCATTGAACTAGGGGCTACAACATAGATATACGAACTATTGCAGGTACATAAAAAAAATATTGAGAAATAAATTGAAATTTCAGAAATTTAAAATACTTACGTAATCGGGCGCAACTCATCCAGCAGATTAAAAATTTCTGTCACAGATACCAACGGTGCACTGGAGAAATAACAAAGATATCCTTGTGTGAGGAGTAGGAAGTCAGGAAGCTACTATAAGTCTCACCTCTTTGTAGGTAATCCTCGCCCATTGGCACAATAAAAACTAGGTACCTCATCTCACAGTTTAAATATGCCCGCCTAAGGGTTAAAACTGAAACAAATTTGACAAAATAAAATAAACGAATAGCCAACTAATAAAAAAGTTTTCCTATATCACATAAACAGATAACGGAGGAATAAAAAACTTACACGAAAGGAATAAACGAGTAGCCAACGAATAAAATAGCTTAGTTGTAGTGAACAAACGAATAAAAACAGCCAGGAAATTAAAAAAATTAACATGTAGCAAATAAATTAATAAAACAGCTAATTAATAAACAGCTAATAGGTAGCCTACGAATATTACAGCTTATACGTAGCAAACAAACGAATTGTCAGCAAATAATACAGCTAACATGTAGAAAATAAACGAATGACCGCGAAACAAAAAGCTTATATTATATATGGCGAATAAACCACTTTTGTTTGAGAACAGTATTGATGCGGATACGATGAGTGAATTAATCTATAAAAATAAACAAAAAAAGCCATTAAAGCTAACCATGCAACAAAATTAAATACGAATAAAATGAAGGTCATTAATTATGCCAGTAGCTTTCCTTGAATTATCAGTCGTTTTCCTTGAATTTTCAGCCGTTGCATGTCAGGCGTGGGGTTTGCATGGCGTTTTCCAAAACGCGACATTCCACGAATAATTATTTATAATTTCCAAAAAAACACTATGTTATTATAAAACGCAAGAAATAGAATCTCAGTTCGCAGATGTTTCTTCCTTAGAGGTATAACATACCAAGAGTTCCGAGTCCCGTCTGAGTAGCTCGCGGGCATCCATGTGAAGTGGTCTCTGCGCCCGTTTTGTGAACGTTGGCCAATATTTTTTCATGTTTATAGCAATTAAATTGCAACTATTATCACTGTTGACTTCAAATTTCATTAATTTAAGCGATTGCCTATAAATATACTTATTTTTTCGATTTTAAATCACTCATTTTTATATGTGTATTGAATAAACAATGTCATGTATCTACTGCGAGCGCATGTTAATCTTATCTTCTTATCTCATTCACCCTCAATATATTACGCAAACCAATGTACCACTTATCTAAGAACCTATTAATATTGGCATTATCTGTAACACGGTATAATCACCGAAACCGATGTTATCTTATCCACATTCAAATAAATATTATAAGTTATATTATACCCTTGTCAAGCTTATCGATACTAACCATGTACTAGATCCTATAAATATTAGCGCTACTACAAGTGATGGATAGCTTGTTCGGAGTTTCGGTCCGAATCACTAAATGGGTAAGCTGCGATGGATAAATCACCGATATCGATTTGACCTTAAAGGGCAAACATAACATGCTCGACGAATTCCTTCTTAATCTATTGAAGGGTCGTGGTATAGTTATCTTTGCTTTAAATAGGACGTCATATCTAAGGCAGCATCATTATTCTTAAAGCCGCTAAGATATTAACATCATCCTTATTATAATACTGTTAATATTATACATCAATGTAATTCAACCTTCATACAAATAAAACTACACGTTGAAATTCTAAAAGTGTTTTCGTTGCAAAAGGCCATAACAACAACACCGGAACGCGCGATTTTTTTTAACACCGGAAGGCAAAGGTTAAAAGATACACACACATAGACCACGTTAATTTATACGTGGTTAAAATTTACCTGCGTTTGAATGAACATTCATAACTATAAAATATCAAAAGGAATTTATTCTTTACCTTACAAAATAATTTATCGTACGAGTAGGTATTCACGTGAGCTCTCTAAATCGTTGGCCAATATTTTCAAAATGATCCCAGCTTCATATATAATACTTTTTCTCGCAAAAAAAGGAGAGAAAAGTTATGAAGCAACTTTTCTTCCAAAATCCTTTCAATACTTTCCCCGCCGCATCCAAAGCTGGTATCACTTGTTGGAAATATATTTTCGTTATTTATTTTCCCCACGATACATAAAAAGAAAGATTTCCCGGTATTTATTGTCATATAGATAGCTCAAAATATGATAATGTATCCGTGTAAGAGAGGAAGGAAGAATAAATGTATATTTTTATTCGCCACTCTTATATTTTTCACTCCTTTGATAAGAGAATTTAAAAATCGAAGAGTTTTTTGATCGAAAAAATAAAAACTAATCATTATAAAGCGTATTTCAAATTGAGCGGTTTTTTTTAATTCTTGGATAAAACACAGATTGCGTCTTGAACATGTCTAGATCTTGTGACATTTGAGAAGTGTAATGTATGACATTTATAAAAATGGAGTCGTATACAATACGGCAACGCGTTAAAATTGTTGAATTATTTTATGTATTTTAATCTCCGGAAACGGTAATGTTAATTGGCCATCCAGATCATGTGATCTGACACCGTTGGAGTATTTATTTTCTCTAGGATTACGTAAAAAACCAGGTCTATAAGAATGACCCCCAATTAATTCCTGAGACAAAATTATTCGCGTTATTGGTGAGTTAGAACCGCAATTATGCCAAAACGTCATCGAACATTTTGACAAAAGAGTGGACTTCTGTGGAGCTGCAAGGGGTGAACATTTGGCAGATATTTTTTTTGTGTTTAAATGTCATACATTATACTTCAATGACCAATAAAAAGTTTTTTTTAAATCAAAGCAAATTGTGTGTTTTATTCAAGAACTAAAAAGTTAGAATTAAAAAAACCGCTTCATTTGAAAACCCTATAAAAGATAAATAAAAGAATAATCGGTATGTGTTATTGATAGCAAGACAATATATAAATACGAGTTTATATTCTAAAATCACACATACTCGTATACTCGTAAAAGTATGGTGAGGCAATAGAAGAGAAAATAATTCGATAGACATATCAAACAGACTGGGCTCATCTCAAAACACCCTCTCAATCAAGATACAACCCCATCAATAGGAAGGTGAGTCCGGCCACGAGGAGGTCAGACGTTTTTCAGCTCACACATTTACAGACGTAAATTAAAGTTAATGCGTCACCATGGCCAGGCGCCTTAGCAGGGTCCACATGTCTGTGGCATTTGCGGGAGGGAGTGCGCGTCTAGAATCGGGCTGTTCTCTCACAGAAGATCACACGATCGACGTGGGAGAACAGTTCAAGATTGACGTTGGAGTGGCGAGGGGATCCTCGACTACGAGGCCCGGCAACGACGATAGTTAATAAGCAGCTTATATAGTGTAAACTTAAACATTAACGCACAAGCTCACATACAGACAATAGCAATCGGGTAGTCCAATCGTTTGAGTACCTTCATGATGAGCCAAAGTGCGTCTTGAAGAGGAAAAAATATTTTTTCACATGATGGATGATGATACCATTTAAAACAGTCTTTTACAGCGAATAATGCACATGGATTGGACAGCGAATAATGCACATGAAGCTGCGAATGAGCTTTTACAGCGAATTATGCACATGAATATAAGAGTTTTGACTTTGAAACGACTGGCATGGAAGAGAATCCTTACAGTGGTTCAGCCCTTACCCGAAAAGATAAAAAAAATTATCAAGGTTTAGTGTGAGTAAATGCAAATATAAGAACTCGTACTTGAGAAACTTTTAGGTTTGAATAATATTTGAGAGCACAAAAACATATTTTTAATCGTTGCATTACTCGTGTTTGTGGTAAGACTTGATCAAATAATGTTAAATTGATTGTACTTACGTCCGTGTGTAATAAAAGGTATTGCTACAGTTACGGTTTAATATTTACGTTTAAATACCCAATATTATAGTATCGATTAAGTATTGTTAATATGTTTGCCTTCAAATATGTAAATTATTATCATACGATTCTGGTATCCCCGTGGCTGGGCTTGCTCCATATTGGTGGGGTGTATCTTGGCTGAGGGGATGTTATTAGATGAGCCCAGACCTTTTGATAGCTTCTGTCTTTAATGTATTCTCTGCAATTTATGTGTTTTTGAAGTGTTATTTAACGTGTTCCCCGCGGGAAGCACAAACGCCTGTGATCTGACGACAATCCAAGTTTCAAATCACAAATACCTAAAAAAAAATGACACAAAACCGGAATAAAAATTGAACTAAAATTTAAAATAATCTTTATTCTAGCGACATCTCTGAAAACCTTGTAAAATAATATATTAGTTTATGAGATATTGTTGAATTAACAGAGCGCCGATTTTTTTTGGTTTCTCAATATTTCCAGCATTAACGACCTGTCGCGCGGATCGAGTCCTGCGATGAGTCTCTCTTACGTAAATAAACATTACTAAGTCTCTCTTACGTAAATAAACATTACAAGTGCTATATGCATTTGATTGGGTGAGTGTCATGAAGCATTGATTTGATCGTAGCATTCCTTTGTTTATTTTACGTAAAGTTTAGTTTATCTCCTTTATTTAATGAGTCTCCTTAAGAGTAATGACTATTATTTATTATCAGAAAATTACTTAAGTGTCATGTTTACTTGGTGTTGTAATCAAATATCAGTGGTTCTAAACAAAATATGTGTTTAAACTTAGAAATTAAAAAACGCTGAAATTGTGCCGCGCACAGGATTCGTGGAATTTGATTTTTAACGCGGTGAACAGGTTAAATGTATTATGTACATACTACATTGCTGTCAATAAACCTATATTTTTTATTTATATTAATTGTCATTTTACAACTTTTATATTCAAAGGGGTCCCTTTGTCGTTAGATACGAAAAACAATAACTATGGTCATAACACGGAGAGAGAAAACTATTTAAAATGTTAATCAAGACATGTTTATGGATACATAAATGTTACTAAACGATAATACAGAAATAAATGTTTATATATACGTGTATATATCTTTACACTTGAATAAAAAAAGTTTTTATATGTTTAAAATAAATACAAACTTTTTCACTTTGTAGACCTTTTTTAAATTGTTTTTGTGATTCAAAATGTCCTTAGTCCTCATTCAGTATGCTCTTCGAGTTTCTCCCCTCACATTTAAGCAAAAAAACACATTTCCAAAAGTTAGTTCGCAACATGCAAATGTTTTCTTTTAAATTCAACCAACAGGAGCCCTTGAGAAGTTTTATTTCCTCAGCACATCCGACTTCGAGAGGACTTTGTAAACCGTAATTACATAATAAGCAACCCTGGGCCAATGGAACTTTTTTGGTAACCAATTGGGAAAGGGGAATTATTTACCTGAGATTTTTTACTAAAGCTTTTAAGGATCTGTATAAAAAGTAACAGCCAATATCAAAGCAAATGTGTGAAAATACATTTTCAGTTTATTTCGAACTGTATTAGCGAAAGGATATTAACCTTTCCTTCCCTGTGTTGGGTATCTTCTACACGTTGCTTCTAATAACCATCAATATCTCTATAAATATAATAAATACAAGGTGAAGATTTTAGGTATTCCTCCATAATATATTTACGCATTGATTTAAAAAATAATATTAATAATAATCAGAATTTATCGACTACATCGAGGTGTTTTGTAAAAATCGAAAACAAATTCGCATTTAAACGCTGCGAGTGCCTCGTCTTGACGATAGGTGAATAGTATGCGGGAAGCGCGACACTATATTCGCATCTCACTCTTGCATACTAGACTGAATTGCGAGGAGCTGAATTGTCTCAACGTCGCAAGCATAAGCGTAAGCGCCGGGGTATGCGACTGACGTTCCGCGCCACTAGTAGCTTCTAGGCTTGCAAATAGGTTAGACGTACGCCCGTTCCGTGAGCGTTGCCAGATGGTTTTTTTATATTTTCAGCATATAAATCTCAATTATTATAATTTTTAACTTCAATTATAATTAATTAAGGGGATTATCTATGAATGTTCTTATTTTTCCGATTTAAAATCGCAAATTTTTTATTGCGTACTCACTACCCAACACCGGAGCACGCGTATTATTTTTATCACCGTAAGGGAAGGGTTAAACCCATTTGAGCTCCTTTTAGATTTGATGCTCATAGCTGGGCGTCATAGTTCCTGATGACCTGAATCTGATCGGTTGGTTCAGCTCTACTCCTTCTGATCCTGAGACATGATAAAAGCTACACTCAATGGGAAACTTTGTTTGATTTGCTCTGTCCACCTTATTGAGGATTATCTTCTTGTATTCCGTTCCTCAACACTTCCAGTCAAACCCGGCTTCTTTTAACTATCATTATCTCTTTTAGCGACATATCCCAAATTAAACATTTTCCAGCATGACGTTGATAATGGTTTTTCTTTGACTTGTGGATCATGGATGAAGGACGCATAGCAAAAACATCCAACATATATCTTCCTTTTTGTCTCAGTGTCTATGTTTCCAAGAAAACCAGTGACCTCACTAGATAAGTTTAAGCGTCGAGAAGATAGACAGATTTCCCATCACTTTATAAGTTTCACTATTACAGATTTCAACATTCCAATTGGTTTCCATATCTCAACTTCACAACCTCCCTTTTTTATTTCATTCAAGATTACTGAAACTATTATATTACACAGTTTAAAACAGAATTGAAAAGTCATACGGTATAAGTACCCAAGACTGTGCAGTCCAGCAATGTTTATAACTTTTCTTACATATGCTTCTTCAAATATGATGTAGATATCTTCGTTATACCTTTATATTGAAGCACCACTATCATAACTTGTGCCATAGTTACTGCAGAGAATATTTCTCTCAAATATATTAAAGCCCTTTTCATCCCATTTTATAAGTATCCAGGTATCCGAAATTCCTGGAAATCAGGTAAGATTAAAGTAAGGGGATAAGGCCGAAATACCATCTGTTTATTGACACAATATCTGCTTGTTTATTTCTGCTCTGGTATTGTTGGTAGACTTGACCTGTAACGCCAAATAATCTAAAACTTCATAATTATAAGGACAAATAGAAAGCTTAAGTGTAGTTCTCATTTTTAATCAATGCATGCAACTAAGAGGTATAAATTTTGTTTTGGCCTTATTCTCCTACAATCTAATATGTATGTGTGATTTTGGAATATATTTGTCTACATACTATGTTTATGTGAGGTGGTATTTGTCGGTTTACTTTTTTATTTATTTCTGCCATTTATTTATATTCTGTTTTTATTTATATTATTTTTTCTTAATCTAAATCAAAAGTTCCCAAAGTGGTCGATATTGACCCCCTGGGGGTCGATTTGATTTTTTCAGGGGTCGACATTTCAATAAAAAAATTTGGGGATCGATGACAGCAAAATTAGACCCCTTACTACTGCTATTTATTTGTTACTTCAAAACATCGATGATTCCAATAGGCACCTAATTAGGAAGTAAAATAATTTAAAAAAAAACCATTACATACCAAACTTGTGAACGAAAAGGTAAAATGTGTCATTAAAAGAGTCACTCGTAAGAATGCATGAAAATACTCGCACATGTAGCTCAAACATGTCTGTGCATTCTCTTATCGAACGTACCAAAGCAAGGGCGGACATGAAAAACCATTGCATTTTATCTAGTGAAATATTTAATATCGAGTACTGTACAAACTTATTAATTTGAGTAAGTAAAGTAAATGGTTGACGGTTTTTTAAAGGGGTTGGCGGCCGATAAAAAATTTGGGAACTCTTGATCTATGTAGATGTACAAGGGTGTGGGCTGAAAAACATCTGGTGTCCTCGTGGTCGAGCTCGCCCTGTATTGGTGTGATGTATCTTGCGGTTGAGAGGCTGTTATGACATGAACCCAGACCTTTTGATAGCTCCTCTTTTGAATTTATTCTGCTATTTATCTTGTGATATATGATATATGTGATTTTGGAATGTATTTAAATATGTGCTTACTATATTGATATATTAATGCAAATGGGTGGAAAAACATTACCAAATTGTGACTCCTTTAAGTATCTTGGGTCACTCATCTATAGCGATGGAGGATGTGCAGCAGATGTAACACATAGAATTAGTGTGGGATGGATGAAGTTTAGATCAATGACGGGAGTTCTATGTGATCCGAAAATGCCAGTAAAGTTAAAAGGAAAAGTATACCAAACGATTGTCAGACCCGCACTGCTCTATAGCTCCGAATGCTGGACGATGTATAACTCTTACTCTAGGCAACTAGAAACTGCTAAAATTCGCATGCTAAGATGGTCAGCAGGTGTGTCCCTAAGAGACAAAATAAGAAGCTCACGCATTCCTGGAAGCCTGGGTGTTACAGACATCAACAGCAAGATGGAGGAGAGGCGATTGAGATGGCATGGGCACGTTGGACGCAGAGCACCCGATCACATTGTGAACCAGGAAATATCCATGGATCTTCCTCGAATAACAACCAGTGGAAGACCAAAGAATTCATGGGTGGTGCAAAAAGATAACCTGATGCAGAGGCACGGCCCGGGGGACGTAGTCCGGGACAGAAGAGCATACAACCTGAGGACGAGGAGAGCTGACCCCAACAGTATTCGCAGACAATGAGTTGGGATGGAGCCAGGGAGAGAGATATTGATATATTTATTATTATTATACGTCATAGTTAAATCGAAACGACAACTTAATTAAATTGAAAAATAACTTTCCCCTTTTATGGAAGTCGCGCGCTTTTTCTGTATTTAATATTTATAATAATGAAGAAAAGTTTTATGAGGACATATAAGAGTATGAATAACGTGAACGATATTACGTACCATGGGAAAGATGTATGTCGTGTTGGCAAAAAATGGCGCTCTGTTCTCTCTACCTACCCTTAATGAGAAACGTCATAAAAGTATCTACGAGTATATTATATAAGCTTAAACCTTTGAAAAGTTAAACTGTGTCAATCAATTTATTTTTTTGACATTCGATACTTGTTGAACTTAATTAACCTGTTCACCGCGTTAAAAATCAAATTCCACGAATCCTGTGCGCGGCACAATTTCAGCGTTTTTTAATTTCTAAGTTTAAACACATATTTTGTTTAGAACCACTGATATTTGATTACAACACCAAGTAAACATGACACTTAAGTAATTTTCTGATAATAAATAATAGTCATTACTCTTAAGGAGACTCATTAAATAAAGGGGATAAACTTAACATTACGTAAAATAAACAAAGGAATGCTACGATCAAATCAATGCTTCATGACACTCACCCAATCAAATGCATATAGCACTAGTAATGTTTATTTACGTAAGAGAGACTTAGTAATGTTTATTTACGTAAGAGAGACTCATCGCAGGACTCGATCCGCGCGACAGGTCGTTAATGCTGGAAATATTGAGAAACCAAAAAAAATCGGCGCTCTGTTTATTCAACAATATCTCATAAACTAATATATTATTTTACAAGGTTTTCAGAGATGTCGCTAGAATAATAATTATTTTAGATTTTAGTTTAATTTTTATTCCGGTTTTGTGTCATTTTTTTTAAGTATTTGTGATTTGAAACTTGGATTGTCGTCAGATTACAGGCGTTTTTGCTCCCCGCGGGGAACACGTTAATTACATCTAATAACAACTGAAAATATTAAAAGTTATCAACAGAAACAATAATATTCATACTTTCTTGTGAAATGGGTTAATTACGAGTATGTCTACGAATTTTATGAAAGAATATTCAACATGTCGAATTACCCAACGAGATACGGAAGATATCGATATAGGAAAATTTGTTTTTAATATGATATACACGTACATACCATCACGTCATTTCCCTATAAGAGTAGTCAGAGAGAATAGATCGCCATAATATCGACACACATCTTTAGCCTCTTCTACATCCATACACCTTATCATACAATTTCTCAGACTTTCTACGTTTACTTCTTTCAAAATATCGTTCACTTGATCCAACCATACTTTCCTTCCATATATATTTTACATACCTTGTACACACATTTGCACTATACATTACTTTTGTTTGTCTTACTTAATTCATTCCACGTTGGACATGTCCAAACTATCTGAGCGTGCCCTTCTTCATCTTACTTAGCACATCAGCTTTAAGTTCCCATTCATCCCTAATCATTTCATTCGGTATTTTGTCATACATTATCACACCATGTATTCTTCTCAATAGACGTATTTCTACAGCATTTAGTCGACCTTTTCAGTCAAACGTATTAAATTTCTAATTCGATTTAAGTGAATACTCACTTGCATATCCCTGAGGTCAAATCCCCAAACACTGAAACTCACGAGTGAATTGACATTCCGTCACGCATCACGTGAGAGGCATCGTCTGATTTCATGGTTGAGGGTGTTTGTTAAATTATCCACCTGGGCCGTACCGCACGGTTAGTGCTTACAAGAGAGAGAGAGAGAGAGAGAGAGAGAGAGAGAGAGAGAGGGCTACTGAAATGGTCCTGAAATTAGTCGTGAAACCATATCGTGTCCTGAAATGAAATATCAAGTTATGAGCACTACAGTCTTCCTATTAAACATTTCCTCAA
The DNA here is from genome assembly GCA_949825065.1 of Odontocerum albicorne. Classification (NCBI taxonomy): domain Eukaryota; kingdom Metazoa; phylum Arthropoda; class Insecta; order Trichoptera; family Odontoceridae; genus Odontocerum; species Odontocerum albicorne. Next base: position 31,445 of record CATKWJ010000070.1, read on the forward strand.
TGCTTTGAAAGGAAGTATTTTCTGGGTTTTATTTTCTTACCTTTAACAATTATTCTACTAACGAGACCAAGAAAACAAATTTACAGTGCAAATTTTAATTAAATTTGACGTGCCCGTCGGAGAGTTAATACGTAATCATAGAAGAAAGTTGAAAAAGTTGAATAAATGCTGCGGAAATACGTAAACTGATAATTATAAACGAAGTGACAATGTATGGCATTCTTCTTCTTCAGTTTCAATCCTAAGAGTTGGTTAGCAGCAAAGCTCTGCATCTCCTCCTTCACTCCGCTCAGTCTTCAGCGATCCTCTTGAAATCTGTATAGGAGGTGCAGTCCATATCGTGGTAGATTTGCTCCAGATACTATCGGTGAGGGGTCCCTCTGCCAATCGATCCCTCAATCATTCCCTCCAGTATATTGTGCAGGAGATTTCTCATGTCGCAGCATATGACTCCATTCTGCACGCCTTTCTGATATGGTGTTTAACAGGTGCCTGGTTTCTTTGATCCTGCTGAGAACCTCGATTGATATGACATTATAAGAAAGGAAGTGATAAAGGATTATGTGAATTTAAGGCTAATGTGTTGAGTAGGATGAAGAAGAGTACACTGAGATGATTTGGACATGTGAAACGAAAGAATGAAGAAAGACGAACAAAACAGTGGAACTGTGATAGAAAAGCGTGGTAAAGGAAGGCTTAAGAAAGCGTGATTGAATCAAGTAAGTATAATTTGATAGATGTAAATATTAAAAGTCTCATTCTCATTTGAAAAGAGATTTTGAGAACACAAATCGGGTTTAACGAATCCTATATTTTATTCTAAAATGGCTAATCATTGTCACCGTGAAAACCATACATTTTCTATCGATGATACCAAATTCTTACATATCCAGTAGTAACGGAAATAAATTGAACAGATAAGAGGCCCTAGAAATTCTAAGTCAGTGCATCGGGGTGAACATCTGGCAAACACATATATTTCAAGAATGCCGCCGCTGCTTGCCGAAGCTGTCTCCTCCCTTAGAAGCGTGTATGTCGGTACCAGTTCGAAGATAATTCAGTCTTGTTTGTGTTCCCCTGGTGAAGATATGAAAGCCTTGAAAAAGTTATAAATAGTGGAACAGTATTTGATAAAACAAATTACGATGTCTTTAAACCCCTACAATTTTAATGCCTTAACTACAAATAATATATAAATATATTTTTATAATTGTATGAAAATGTGGGAAAATAAATAATGTAATTGTCACAACCACAACCTTCTTACCCTTGCACTCAACTTATATATATATATATATATATATATATATATATATATATATATATATATATATATATATATATATATATATATATATATATATATATATATATATATATATATATATATATATATATATATATATATATATATATATATATATATATATATATATATATATATATATATATATATATATATATATATATATATATATATATATATATATATATATATATATATATATATATATATTATATATATATATATATATATATATATATATATATATATATATATATATATATATATATATATATATATATATATATATATATATATATATATATATATATATATATATATATATATATATATATATATATATATATATATATATATATATATATATATATATATATATATATATATAATATATATATATATATATATATATATATATATATATATATATATATATATATATATAATATATATATATATATATATATATATATATATATATATATATATATATATATATATATATATATATATATATATATATATATATATATATATATATATATATATATATATATATATATATATATATATATATATATATATATATATATATATATATATATATATATATATATATATTATATATATATATATATATATATATATATATATATATATATATATATATATAATATATATATATAT
>CATKWJ010000071.1:0-33266 GCA_949825065.1 Odontocerum albicorne
AGTCGCTGGGTGATGACAATGATATGAATTTAGAAGACAGGAGCATGGCCTGTTTTGCTATTGGCATATGAGGTCTTCCGGGCCGGATTGGTATTGACTGTCTTTCGAAACGATTCCATCATATTAATATACATATTCACAATAAAAAGCAATTGACATTCATATTCTGCTTTTTATAAACATATGTTTTATTATTTTTACTTTTCATAAAGATAAGATTATATTATGATCAATGAACGCATGTTCACTAAACTGCATAAAAAAAATCTTGGTTTATTATAAAGATTTACCGTAGTTACTTTATAATGTACACGTTCTGCTTAAAATATTTAAAAAACTTAAATTTGGAAGATGGACCATATGTGTTCATTCCAATAAGAAGTATTCAATAGAAATAAAATAGAATTCAAAAGAAATAAACAAATAAAAGTGTATTTATTTAGGATAGATCTTTCTTTTGTGCATTTGTTTGGAATTTTTCGGTATTTTGTATTTCTTTAACCTCAAAACTGTGGACTAATAATATTCACTTTTTATTTTAATCAAAGGTTCCCAAAAGTATCGGGAAGAAATTGTCATATCCCAAATGTGCCACAGTATAATATCAGGATGAAGTCAAAAATAAACACGGCTTTAGCAATTTTCTCGTAAACGCGCGAGTAAGCAAATTGGGAAAATGAGCTTATATTTGTTATTTCATTCTCAATCTTTTGGATATATTTAGTTCGCAGCTGCGATATACAGATATGAGAAAATTTTCAACGAAATCGGTTTTTCGAAAAGGCAAGATCACACTCCCCAGCATTGTATTACCAAAGTTTGAACCAGGTCAGAAAGAGAATCTGTTGAATAAAACTGCAAACCAATAATAATTTTTATTACTACAGAAAAAAATAAAGTCGTTTGGTTTTGATAATTGATATTTCAGTTATTTAACTATTTTGTGAAAAATGCTATAAAATAACTTTAATGTCACATGTCGAAGCTTTTTTGGAAAAGATTTTTGATGGTTATTAATTTTATTAAAGTCAATGATTTTATTTCAATACAATTAATTTTAATTTTATTCAAAGGGGCAACAAAACATAAAATATCTAATAATAATAAAATAACAATTTGTACCGCGTTCAGACAACAGATTATCCTCACGGGCTCTCTAATTTAGGATTCGAACCCACTATTATTGATGGAATAAAAGTATAAAAAAAGAAATATAATCCACTTAATTGTAAAGATAAATATAGTAGATGGTAGATGCGGTTATTAAATTGAGTATTTTTTCCATTTACGAAATTTTAGAATAATATAATTGGTTAGAAAACCGCAAAAAGTTTACAAAAGGAAGATAAACTACAAAAAAATCTTCCTAGATCTTCCAATATGTGATGGTAGCACATTCGATGTTGTGTTGTGCACGTGTGTTATGTTCATTTATTATTTATAGGTAACTTGGAAGGCAAAGGATATGTGTCTCTTTGAAAGAGGAAGGATTTGTATACTTTTGAATGTATAATATGAATGTTTAGTCTCAATCCGATTTGTATAAACTGAATATTTAGTCTCAATCCAAAATACACTGATAACTATGTTTTTGGTATCATCAACAGTTTGAACTTAATTTATTTAAACAGATATTTATAATATATTTTTTAGTTCAATCGATTATTTTTCTAGAGAATTTAATTACCAATTCATCTTCCTTATGTTATTTTATGAAAATGTATTACAATTAAGATTAGAATAAATTACAATAAACTTTTTTATAACTGACAAATTCAAAGTAAAACAAGAAAATTCAAGAGGCATTATTAAAGGTTTCCTGTATTTTATATGAACAATGTATATCAGATGTTATCAAAAAGCCTGGGCTTATCTTGTACGATCCTCCCGGGTGATCCAAAAAGAAGGTACCCGACCGAGGGCATCAAATATCAGCTTACATATTGTGATGACACACACACAAAACAAGAAAAAGGTTAGAATATTATAAAAAAATATTCTTACGTCGTGCACTGAGAATAACACATGGGGTGTCAATGTATGACAGAAAACGGGATAAAGTGACTAGAGATGAATGTGAACTTAAGGCTGAAATGTAAAGTAAGATGAAGAAGAGCAATCTGAATGGTTCTGGCATGTTGAAGGAAGAATGAAAAAGTACTCACAAAATATATTTATGGATGCGAGTGCAATGCGTGGTAGAAGATCAAAGAAAGTATGGTTGGATCAAGTGAATGATATTTTTAAAGAAGGAAACATAAAAAATTAGAGAAATTGTAGGAGTTGTATGAAAAAGAGAATAAATGAGGAAGAGGCTAAGGATGTGCCGAGAAAGGAAAGTTTAGCGCTCGGTTCTCTCTGCCAACTTAGAAATAAATATTGTGTGATGCGTTATATTTATGTGTAAGCGAAAATAATCTTCAGCAATTTTAATATTTTTAAACGAATTTTAAAATGTTCATAGTAAAAGGCATTGGTTTTCAATAAAATACACTTTTTTTTTTAAATTGCTTAAATTAAAAGACAATTTTTTAAAATGTATACATTTTGCTCGAAATAAAAACTTAGAAATTTCAAATTGATGCACTGATATTATTTTTAAATATACAAAAATTATCTCAACGTTTTTGAATCCAAATGTTAAATTTTACAAAAATCTAAACACATAATCAATAATAGATGAATTCAAAATAATAAGCTTTGCATGTCCTGAATATTTTTATTGAAAAGTTTTTTGCTTTTTTAAATGTTTATCAGGGAATAAATTCAAAATATTATTTTGCAGTGATTCTTTAATATAATACAATAGTTAAAAAAGTAAGATGTTTACGTATGAAAAATATATTTTAATAAAAACAAAATATTTTACCCAGTAATGACGCAATTGGTGTATTTTTTTATTACCTGAAATATTTTTATATACAAATCTATCATAAATCAATAAACACAAAAAATGCAAAGTGAATTAAAAAAAAAACTATAATGCTATTTTCCTTGAAAATAAACTTAAAGGAAAATGTTCAAAATATATTTATGGTTCAATCAAGAAAAGAACATTTTATATCATATTATGTATCAACAGATGAACACGATTGTGTTGAAATATCTTTGAACTGAAAGAATGTGGTTTGGATCTTTTTCCCACGTATTTTAAAAAAAAATGCTCTTTAAATATTCAAGAAGAGATGAAGTAGAAAAAGGGAAATTAAAATGAAAAGCGTCTTTTGAAAAAAAAATGGGAACAATCTTCCCAAGTAAATTTTAACACATTATTATTCTGTTGGAAACTTGAGGCGGTCGTTATGTATTGTAGAATACTTGTTCATTCAAGTGAAATAAAATAGTTTATTTAAAAAAAAGGTTGAATTGATTCTTTGATTTACAGCACTTTTTTCGTAAAAAACCTTTTGCTAAAAATCAAATATTCTTTAATATGGAATACATATAAAACCTTTGACTTTCTTTTCTTTTACTATTTTTTAGCATTTTTCTATGCGCATTTAAACACACAGTGTGTCCTCCTAAGGTAAATTAGTTCAACTTGATCATATTTTACTCTCACTGTAGATATTATATGGAAAAAATGTACGAAGTGACTTCAAATTTTATGTATGATCTCATGGCAAATAGAGGGGAAGAAGTGGATAATTTTAATTGTTATTTTTTATCACTTTATGGGTGTATATATTTTCTACATCGCTTATTGTGCAATATGTGTTTGAAATGCATTTTATTTTTGTGTTTTATGGGTATTAAAACGTGTGGTTGTGTTTATAGGTGTTTTGCGGACTCACTGGGGAAAACGAAACATTTTTTTTCTTTAATGTTTACTTAAATTATTGTGTAACATTTCCTTGTTGTCATACCCAATCGATGAAATATTTTGATTTAAGTAAATACTTATAATACTACTTTTATGGGATAGTTCTGAAAATACACGATTCATTCATAAAAAAACAAACACTGCATAAATGCTTACTTTGTTTTATTTGGTGATTTTCTATTTGGATTTTATTTCTCACGATGCAAATTATGTCGTTTACCTGGAACAAAAAAAAACGGCGTGTTACATTATTATAAATATAGTATATTTAATGAGTGGAAATCAAGAAAGAAAAGAAAAAAATAAGAATAGAAGACATTAATTGAACATGCTAATCGAGATTTAGAATCAAATGATGCCATATTGAGATGAAGATGAATACTGGAACTTTTGCACAGAAAATCGAGTATCGTCTCTGCACTGAAAATATTGAGATAAACGAAGAAATACATTTTTTTTTCTCTTAAGTAAGACCAGTGATTTGTTTTCAGTAGAACTGTCTCCCTTGAGATGTTTACTTCATGGAATCGTTCCACTTTTTGTGGAGATCATTGAAGCTGCGCCAATGTGGCACTGTGATAAAAAGATACATAGATAAAATATCAAATATATGATGTGTATTAATTAGTATCGCAGACATGAAAGACTTATGACAGAATATAATAAATAAGCTATATCCTAAGTATATCTATACTTAAACTACCACAATGCATTATAGTTAAGACTATTCATTTGTTTGTTTTTATTTTACAAGCGAAAAAATGAAACAAATTATTAATTAACTATTGATATAAAGCCAGTAGCTGATTAGTTGAGTTTGTTTATTCATATACAGTGAAACTTAATCGTACCCTTATCTCAAAGATTTAAAATAATAATATATTTCATAATTAGATCAGCATCATCATATCTATCCTATATGTTCTACTAGGACTTCGGGGATTAAGATTTACATTTATTTATTTCCCTGGCGTTATTAAGGGACTAAATATCACCTCGAGTGTGCTTAAGTTTCAATATTATATATTATATAAAGTATCAACGGCATGTTATAAAACGAATCTATCCTGGTTGATATCATAATATATAGCCCGGCATTCCAGGTTCTCCCTCCTTGGGCTGTACATAAAATAATTTCAGATTTCATGACATCGATAATAATATAAAAAAACCTACAGGATTATCTTGAGTTACTGGCATATACAAGTATTTGTGACTTTCATTGCCTGGTTGGTGAAATGCCTATTTTCCATCCCGTGTGTTGCAAATTTCATTTTCTATGATTGGACTTTAAAAAAAACATTCATTAGTGGTTTTCACTAAACGTTTCTTAAACATTTTTTGGTTGGTTGGAAGATATTTTTACTTGGTTATAAATCCGCCGATCAATATTGGACACAGCAAAAATGTTATGCCATATATATTTTTGTACTTTGAAAGCATTTTTCATCAACTCAAGTTCTCTACATCTTGAACAATTTGACAGACTTAAATAAAATTTACAAATATTAATCCTAGATAATTTATTAAAATAAAATCATAAACATTCTTTAAATTTTCAGTTAAAATCATATAAAACGTAGAAATCTAAATAATCTGACAAATCAAAAGAAGTGGAGCAATTAATTTGACCCGTATTTATTTATTCTAACAAGTTGATTGAGCGAGTTATTTAGGGCTAGGTTTGTGTTTCTCCAGCAAACTTTGCTGTGTGTTGAGTGGGGTCACTTTGGGTGAAAACAACTTTTACACGCCATAAGGGGGAATATCGCTTTTCTGTAAGATCAGCGCTTTCAACACCTCCATATTGCGAGCTTTCCGTTCCGTAAACCATCAAACGGTCAACTTTCCTCATCTTATTTCAATCGTATTAAGGAGAAATCGTAGAATAAATGAGGGTTCTTCTAACAAAACTTTGATGTTTATATCTTTGATAAGTTTTCTTGAAAGCACATCTAGCAAAAAAAGTAAGTGACCTATTGAGGCTATGAATGATAATTGCGTTATATCTTATAAAGAATTGCCATTCTTTGGATAAATAACACAATCAACAATCTACTGGGGAAGTTTTATTGTTAGTATTGTATTATGTTACATTTTATGCTGTCTACTATACAACTTAGCGGGTTAATTGCCATGTGGTAATATCTCTCAACCAGTTTTTAGTGTTATGTAAAAACCACACCGGAACAATTTTTTTGAAATCTGGGTATGATTAAAAATCGAACCTGCCCCCCCGAGCTAGGTAACAGATATTTTACAAATTATGCCGTGACGGTCATCTGATAGTGTTAAAACTGTAGATGCATTTAAAGTGACAAACAGGGTAAGACTATTCTTAACAGGGAAGAAATTCGAATTATAATGTTTTAACTTTTTAAATACATTTTTTTGGATACAAAGAGTAACGTAAAGTTAATCATATTAAAGTTACATCGAGAAATTTAAAGTGGTAAACAGGGAAACACTTAAAAGAACTGATAAAACAAGTACATAATTTGATTTATTTAAATTTATACGTAAAAAAATATTGATATAAAATGTAAATTTGTTATGATCCCCTTTTAAACACCAACATCAATAACTCTTATGGTACTTATTAAGAATAAATTTCAATTTGACACAAAATGATTTTCAAGGAATTTGTTATTTTGGAAAATAACAGTATATCAATTCGTTCTTCAAAATAATTTCAAGGCTTAATTGAGGCACTCATATTAAGATTCACACCCACTTACAATGACACAAGAATATTTTGAAAATATTAACATTACCATTAATTTTTTTTTTAATTAATTTTATTTTCAATCGAAAAATTATTCAGACATTATTAAATATTCAGACATTATGCCCGACTCCAAGGACTTGAAGAAAGACAGAGAACTCTCCATGTTCTGTCAATTTTTTTGGAGTGTTAAACAATTGTAGTAGTCCTTAGTATCTGAGTGAAATTTTTATTCATAGCATGGATTGTCCTTCCGATTTGGTAATGGCAGAATCATTTTAATATCAACGCATCCCAGATCATTCTACACATCTTTTAAAATTCACTCAGTTCAACTTTGGAATGATCTTCATGGCTTAATCAGATGTGTATATCGATATGTGCTCATCCTCGCTGTTATTAAAAAAAAGAAACATTATTCATCTCAAATTATTCCGAGTTCTTAGCTCCCATACAATTTCTATTTGAATCCCCATTTTTCTTTAGATTTTTATAATTTATTTTGATTTTCGTTCGTTTTTTAAAGTTAAGTTTTCATTTACAATGTTAAATATGTGATAATGGATACCTATAATAATTATGAAACAAGAGCTGGTTGATTGGGAGAAATTCCTTTAAAGCAATACAATTGCTAGATGTATTTAGATACATGAAAATAATCTTAGTTCGTGGAAGACTAAATAAAAATCTTTACCTTTAGATAATTCCATAAAATCTTACGATTATTTGAGATAACTTTTCGATTCATGATTATCATATCTATTGAAATTTATCTCTAAAAATTTTAATAACCTCTAGATCAGGGGACAAGGACAAAACAAGACTTCTAGATAAGATGCCCTTAGAGTTTCATCAAGGTCTTGTAAGTCTTGTGGCCATTAAATGTGTAATATCTTGAAAATTTGAAGTGGACGTGATATACAGTGCTGTACGAGTATACTTGAACAATGTCCGTTTTTCTTTTGGACTTTTCTATGTGGTTCCATTGTTTGCACGATAGTTCTCATATTAAAATATAACATTCGTATTGAATTTAAACTTAAGAGTTGAATAAATTAAAATTAATAAAATATTTTATTAAACAAATAAAACATTTGTTTAGCCTTTAATGAAAATATTGGTTCATTTCTATCTCTGCATATTTTGAAATATGGCAGGCGACCCACATACCATACACGAGGGCAGGAACTCTAATCTTCGGTATTACGATTCTTGGGCCAATGAACGGTTTTAGGAAGCGTCATTCCAAAAATGACTACGATGTAAAACATAAAATATAATGTAACGCTTAAGGTATGATGACGTGTCAAAAATGTATTCATAACCTTAAAAGTTAAATTTTTTACGAGTTTTCCTGATACATCTAGGCATCTAGGAACAAAAATGTATTCATAACCTTAAAAGTTAAATTTTTTACGAGTTTTCCTGATACATCTAGGCATCTAGGAACAAAAATGTATTCATAACCTTAAAAGTTAAATTTTTTACGAGTTTTCCTGATACATCTAGGCATCTAGGAACAAAAAATGTATTCATAACCTTAAAAGTTAAATTTTTTACGAGTTTTCCTGATACATCTAGGCATCTAGGAACAAAAATGACGTTTTACACTAACATTGTTCTTTTGTTCACACTAACATTAAATTTATTGGAGTTTTAGATTTACTGATGAAGTGTTTTTGCGTATTATTACGTATCTTTGGTACTTCTTATTTGATTTGAAGTTATCAAGAAATAAATTGAAAATCTCAAACAAGATTATCTTAAATTTTAATTTTCTTAAAAGTTGCAGGTACTCGGACTCTTGAAACTCGTGAGATATTAAAAAAATATGTTAAAATGAAGTGTTTTATACGATTTTCGAGCATACTATGAACACCGAGAAGATCTATAAATTATTAAAGAGTTCGGAATGGAAGCATATCTTTCCGTTGTGTCGAAGAAGGATTATAAGATTCTATGGACACGTGACATAGAGGGAAACTCAATCCAAGTCAAAAGTATAAGGATGAATACAAACATTAATAAAAATCGTTTTCCTATCCGGTGATGCAATTAGTAAAAAGTAACATGTTGCACTCTCCAGGAGGCTGGTCATTGAGAGAAAAATCATTTAAACTACAGAGTCACACCCTCTTCATTAAGGAAATGCCCAAAAAAAGATTATCTAAACTATATCTAGCTAATTTGCATGATATCAATAGCATTACTTAAAAACATTTTGATTTCACCTACTAAAATAATTGCAAATGATCTGTTTTAAAGAACAAGAAGACAATGTCTAAAGTTCAAAAGAAGATGTTTTCAAATATTTTCGTTTCTTCTACATCCAAACACCTTCTCATATAGCTCCTAAGATTTTTCGTTTTTTTTTCAAAATATGACACATTTGATCCAACCACTAAAACAACATTTGTTTGCCAAAATTCTTCTTTATTCATCAACATAGTCTCCTTCAAGAGCGATACATTCATTCCAACGTTTTCCTAACTTTTCTATGCCAGCCGTGTAGAACGATTTATCTTTGGTTTCAAAGTAGGCGTTAGTTTCGGCAATCACTTCTTCATTGGAGCCAAACCGGCTCCAATGAAGAAGTGATTGCCGAAAAAGCCCGGATAACACTTTTTAAGTCATCGCTGAGTTTGAACGGTATTTTTTCCCATTAAAAAGCAAAGTTTTATCAACACACGAAATTCGGTTTTTTTCATTGTTTTGAAAATAGCAAAAGTAATGTCACTAAAACCACTGTAACTCGATGACACAATGTCGGAATGTCATGAAAGTTTGACACGTAACTTCTAAAGGTTGATACTAACTGAGAATGGTATGGATTTGTTATTATAGGCGCCATCTGTTGGTTAGTCGAGGGACTTATTGATTGATGTGTTACAACTATTTTTTTCTCATGATGGGATTACCGCTTCCAATAATTACACTATGATGACGTTGTTTCTGGAATATATACAATTTTATTCAACAAGAACAAGCAAGATTTGCAGAATCTCTTTTATCATGTTTTCCCTATTACTTATTATATTTCTATTTCCCTATGTCTACTCTATCATATTCTTTGATGATATTATAATAAATATTATAAGCGTTTTGTTTTATTTATTATATTCTTTAAACACATAATTTAATTTTTTACCCTAATTTTAAATTACAATTTTTTTTTTCTTTTCTTCTTCCTGTGTGTGTATAATTATCTAAAACCTTTGAAACTACTCAACTAGCAATTTCGTACTAAATATGTTACTTCTGTATAATTTGTCATATCTTTTTGTAATAAAGTGTAAAATAAGTAAACCAAAAACATTATATACTCGTATTATTAAATAAAGACCGTTGTTTTTTTTTTCAAAAGGAAAATGTGTTATTTTTGCTAAATTATATAAAACGCCAAGGATTGAGTTACGCACATCCTGAATTTATTCGAAGAATTATTAAAATATAAATAAGCTGATTTTTGTTCCAAATATTCCAATGGCTGCTTTTGTTTCTACACCCCTCATAATATTTTCAGAAGAATAAGATTGCATAGTAAAATTTTGGCAGGTCGTACATACGCTTTTATTTATTTATTTTTATTGAACACTGTCGTAAAATTTTCGAGCAAAAAGCTGACACGCATTTTTTGAATATAAATTATGTTACGGTTTTTATTATACGTGTTAAAAATGTAGAGTTTTTTTGTGGTATCATGAAAAAAATACATTAGTAATTAGAATTTCATGTTTTATGATCTACCTTTTAAATATGTAAGATATATAAATATGAATATTCAAAGTGCGTTGGATTATTAGACACTATGATGGTTGTTTTACTTTTATTTGTTTTTTTTTACTTTTCTCATGCTTTTTTCTCCCTGAAAAATGAAATTTGTATAAGGTATCCTTTTTTCTGCCTTTTTTTATTTGTGTATATATTAATTCATAAGGCTTAAAAAACATTCACATTTAAAAATAAATAACTTGGTTTTTCTACTAAATATATTTGTCCCCGTGACGCGTGTTTCTACCTTGTGTCTTGCGACTCTCTTCAAGCGTATGATCACGGTTTGTTACGAGAGCGATTCCTACGTATAACTGGTGTCATGTTTAATCGAAAGTGTGTGTGGTCAATCGACATTAAAGGAACAATTTAACGAGAGAGGAAACCATAAAATGTATAGAAATCAATTCTGATAATTTTTCCATGAGTGTGAATAGACCACATACTTCTAATGCAGCACGATACCAGTTAGATCTAAGTATTGCTCTCGGTGTAGATCGGGATCATTCTGCCTAAAGAAAACTTTGAGAAAGGAGGTAGAAATATGTGTGCGGGCATGTTATGTAATGAGTGGGACAATAAAGCAATTTATTGTTTTAAATATTATAATATGGAGTTCAACAAATGTGAAGCCGAAACTTTTGATAAAATAAATTCACATCTCTATATAAATGGATTTGCGATGGAGTTATTAGTGGTACAGATTATACTGTACATCACTATGAGACAAGAAAAGTGCGCTATGAGATAACAGATATGTCAAGCCTCAATATTTAAAAAAAATATAGTAAATTATGGTTTGATCAAGTGAATAACATTTAGATAGAAAGAGAGGTAAGGAAGAAGAGAAATAGAAGTAATTGAGTTATTGTAATTTGTTTTATCAAACATTGTTTATTCCACTTTTTGTAACGGTATAACCCAATCGATTTCAAGGCTTTCACCTCATCATCAGGTGAGCACGAACAAGACGAGTAAACTAAAAAACTGATGAACTGAAAAATTGTATGTATGTGGAAGAGGCGAAGAGTGTATAAATCTGTGCTAATCGCAACAGTAAATGGCGTTTACGTATTTATGTAATTATTTTCTCGAACTTTTTATGACATGGATAGCATTGTTGAACTCTTTTGATAGACAAATTTTATGAAACTTTAATGTATTTACATTGAAAGTATTTGTAAAATAATAAATACAAAATTAACCACTGTTCACCAACGTTATACCGGGGCAAAACTTATTTTCATTACGAAATTAAGTTAATTGAATTTCAAATTTTCGTCGACAGGATAATTTTAGGTGTGGACGTTGCATTATAATGTAAAGGTATTTACATAAAATAGGTGCGACTAACTGCGGCAAAATAATGCAAAATTTTAGATACATTAGTCACAGTTCGAATAACGTTATTCTTTTTCGAATGTTTTTTAACTTTCGACAAAAACCTATCAAAAATGCATTTATGGAGAACGAAACTGCAAAACAATTTGTCAAAGTGTGTTCAATGTTATCAGTTTTCAAAATAAAATAATCACCAATAAGCTTGAAAAGGTTTGCAAAAGGATGAAATAAAAAATATAACCTCTAATCTGGTGAGTCTCCATCTAAAGCACAACAAACTTGAGAATAAGTAGAATTAAAATTTATGATAGAATAAAAAATAAGGGCATATTTTGAGACTGCTCGTTGAAAGAAGATACGGTGCTTACGATGAGGAAAGGAGCATCAGAATGGTTAAGCCAAGTAGAAAGATTAGATAATGATTGGTTTACAAAAAATAATCTATACGAGTAGTAAAGAAGGCAGAGAGGTTTAGGAAGCCCTTAAAAAACGTAGTATGAGCAAATTAATCCAATTCTGAAATAGGGAAGAGCATGTTATATTATGAATTTGGAATATGTAAAGCAAACTAGATTGAATTTGGAACCAGTAAAGGCAGTGTTCGTCAATACTAAACAGCGTGTCAGGACAATGCAAGCTTGAGATATTAAGTAAGAGGATCTAAACGCGTTGAAAATAAAATGTTCTCAACAGTTGAATCTTTGGTTCAAAAAAAAAACAAGGTTTTACGAGTATGTATCAAAAAATGTTTTGTTATTTACAAAATAACTTTATTGAAATTCTACTTTACCATCTTGCTAATGCATAATTTACTGGAAGTCTAAAATATGCTATTTTGATTTTTTTTATTCAAACACTGTTTATTCTACTTAATATAACGGTATAACCCAACCGGCTTCACCTCATCATCAGGGAAGTATAAAAAAGTCTTGTTTGTGCTCCCCTGATGATGAGGTAAAAACCTTGAAATCAGTAAGATTATACCATTATATAAACTAGAATAAACAGTGTTTGACTAAACATATTACAATGTATTATATTTACACCTCCACAGTGTTTAAACCTACACTATAACTAATACACGTTAAAAGTTGAATTTGTTTTTTTAATCATTTTAATCATTTGAACAGACTGGAAGCATTTGAAATGTGGTTGCATCGTCGAATGCTCAAAATTCCCTGGACAGACATGGTGACAAATACCGAAGTCCTGAGGCGAGCTAGAGCTGACAGGGAGTTGTTGTCCACTATAAAAGTTAGAAAGATTTCATATCTGGGTCACGTGCTGCGTGGAGAGAAGTACCACTTGCTCCAGCTTATATTGAAGGGGAAAGTCGAGGGACACCGGGGGCCCGGAAGAAGACAGATGTCATGGCTGTGGAATGTGAGGGAGTGGACCGGCATCCGGAGTGCAGAGGAACTGTTCCGGGCGGCTCAGGACCGAGACGGATTCGCCGAAGTGATCGCCAACGTTGGGAGGACCCGACAGGGCACTTAGAAGAAGATGAATCATTTAAAAACTAGTTCTTTTTTCCCATATTTTTTTTAAATAAGAGTATTTTTGCATACTGGTTGGTATATAGGAATTCTTGGTTAATTTAAAATATTTTTTATTATTAACACCATCATGCTAAGTTCCTTTTAGGGTAAGCAGGAAGAACAGACATCCACTCAATTTTATCCTGATATACAAACTACGCCGTCTAAATAATATTTCATGTATATTTTCTTTTTTTTTTTAAAGAATTTTCATCATTCAGGATTTTCCTTTCATTTGGTTTTGGGCTTTCATTTGATATTATTTTTCATAAATCACTCATTTTTTCTCCGTGGTCTAAAACTGTCTCAAAACTTCGTCGTTCATCTGTAACATTACATCTTTGTATTTTATTATACTTTCTTGTGAACAGTACAACCTGACCGGATCATGTGGCAAAATAGGATGACGTTAAGATGCCTTAAGTTTACACCAGACGGAAATAATTTTGAAAAAAAAAAGTATATTAACGGAAAAGTTTCCCGCAGTATCCGGGCTGGAATTTAGGCGTCTTACCAAATAGACCATGGAGGTTCTCTTCTTTCAATACGTTTTATTTCCAAATATCTTATTATTCATTAATATTTATTTTTCATTTATATTCATACTACGCAATTATTGAATTTTTACTACTTTTAATTTCAAATTTTCGCCTTTTTGATATATCCAAACTACGCTGGTATGCAAGGGCTCGGATTGATATGCGATTGTGAGATTTTTCTTATTTGTATTTCGTAACAGTGATAGTCGCATATTTATTTTATAAAACTCGGAGTAATACGTTTTCTCAAATCATCGACTAGCAGTTCATAGAATAATTAAATTTTGAGGAAATAACAATTTATAATGTCAAATTAAAAATAATTTAGTGAGGGGGAGTTTTTGATTTAGCACAGTAGCTTGTTCCCTACAAACTTGAGCAAATAATATGTTTCCTCGCGAACTTCTCGAAACTTATAATTATGAACGCCATGAAAGCCTTGTTATCGCTTTGTTTGCTAAATTTAGATTCAAATTGCCGGTTCTGCAAGAAATAAGGAGTGTAAAAAACTTTTAACGACAGTCAAAGAACAGTATGGCCGTTCCTTCACAAATCTTTGCTAAAATCAAGCGTATATTCTCAAAGTACGGCAATTTTTGAAAAAATCTTGAAAATGTGGGCGCTGTTTGATTTTTTCATAATTGTGTAACATAATTATAGGGTTTATAAATTTAAAACAATATATTTAATAGGGTTAAAAACACTAGACTTTGTTTCCTTTCACTTTATTTTGAGAATATCATTATACCCATTTCAACACACTGTGCTTTCTTACAATGTGTCCTCTACAGGTGAGTTAGTTTAACAAAGTTTTGCGTAAAGGACACTGTTTATGATTTTATGTGAGAGATCATGAAAATGTTATTTATAGTTCAAAGGGGGATTAAGATAAATAATTGAAGGGGATACATTTTATGGCTAGTTAAAGATTTCCACAAAGTGATTTCCACAAAGTCAGTTTGATAAATTTGAACGAAAAAATATGAAAACGAAATGAATATGAAGGATGGCCAAAATTAAATAAATATCAAGAAACCAAAGTTGTAAATCATCTCGGGTATACAAGACGCAACATAAATGATTGCAGATGAATCTACAGAAGAGAAGTAAAAGATGAAACCATGATGAAAAAAATGTTCTCGAGGAATCAAGATATGGAAGATTAGTTTAATCAATCTTCCACCAAAGTCTTTAAAGTGCAGTAGAGAGAAATGAAAGAGGCATATAAGCGTCCTACTTTGGTATGGGACTTGGAATGATTAGAAATAATTATTTGTGATAAAACACTAGGAGTAAAAATAATCCCTCTCTTTTTCCTATTTGAGTAAGTGAGTCGTTGGACTCCAATAAACTCTACGGCCACAAATATGTACTTGATCCGATGGCATACCTGAAATAAGACGATCGGAGCCCACTGGCATGTTTTTTTTTTCGTTATTTCGTAGAATATATATATCCTTATATCCTCAAATACTAAACTGAAAAAATGCCCGTGTCGTTCAACTAGATTGGCATAGCGCGGGGTTCAAACCGGCGTTTTTCCGCACAAAAGTTAAGACAATAGAAAATATACACACTTGAGAAAGGAATTATTGAAAGGTCTGGGCTTGTGTCATAACATCTTCTCAGTCAAGATACATACCTAATGATTCCCCCAATTGGATGACAAGTTCAATTGCTACAACGCATAGAGGACAATCAATTTCATATTTTATAAAGTTTTTGTTAAAAATGATACTTGAAATATTGAAAAGTAATAAATTCGAGAAATCATAAGAGTGTATGAATATAGAAGAGGATATATATCTGAGTCAAGATAGGAAAGTCCGGAACTCTAGCCTCTCTGCCTTACCAAGCAGGGAAACATCGTGATGGTATGTATGTATGTTAACAATATAACTTAGCAATTTCATAGCAATGTGACAATTTCTTCGATCTAACCAGAATGATGATAAAGAAGATAAATCTGTTTATATAAATAAAGAGGATAAATTTATATGAATAAGAGGATAAATCTGTTTATACAAAATGTAAATGTTCGTATATTAAAAATCTCTAATCTCCGAAAGTTCTTCACCGATTGCTTTGAAATTTTGACAAAAGGTTGCATTTGTATACAAGCATGTTTATATATATTTTTTTATATACGGTTAAATATAAAAAAGTTTATAAAACATAAGAAATAACGGCAGCGCCCCCTGCAGCGACACACGCAAACTAAACAATTCTCATTGACAGTTATGTCACATTGCATTTTCGACGTTTCGGAATTAATATTAAATAATTAAATATTTAATAATAGATATAAAATAATAAATATTAAATAATAAAATATTTAATATTTAAATAATAAATATTAAATTTTCAAATAAGTTTATTGAAAAATAGCGCCATTTGTTTGGACGTAAAAGTATACTAAATTTTTATCCGCCATTTTGTACTGTGGCTTCGTAATAATGGCTGCGGTCTTTCAATTCGGTTTTTTTAAACTGATTTTTATTATTTTTCAGTGCAATTAGCAGTGAATTTGAACTGTATCGATTGATTTTCATTTGAATTCATGGTATGTATCTGTGTATGTTTTAAACATTTGAATTATTAAAAGTTTCACGTGTTTCATGCAACAAACTTTTGACCAATGTCACATTTGATTTTAACGAACTGCCACATTGTTGCTAATTTGTAACAAGATGTAATAATTTGTCATTATTGTCAGTTTTTTGTAATGTATTTACCTAAATAACGTGGTATTTATAAGAATCGAGCCTTATATTAAAGTCGATAAAATAATTAAAGTTACTGAACGTCGTTACAAGGTTGTATTGACGCAAATTTGTCAACTGTCATATGACTCATCCTAGAGTTTCCGAAGTATAAGAACATTATTCAGAAACATCAAACCGAATATGTGATTAATTTGATCCCTTTCTTCCAGAGACGCCAAGAAATGTACTGAGGGAAACCACCAAGCCAAGAGAAAAACAACTGCGTTTAAAGGGAAATATTTTTTTTTTTTTTTCTTTGTTTTTTAGTTCGTTTTTTTTCTTTTTTTAATGTTTCGCAATTGTATATGTTTTTGTTATAACTTTCTTTCTCCTTTTTCAGTGCAATCGATCTGCTTTGGTTCATCAAAATGTCGAGGAAGCAGCAAAGCGACGTGTATTCAGACTTGAAGATGCACGGTTGCGAGCACAGCGATTGCGTTCTGCAGCTTTAGAACTGCTTCGTTCTCAACAGAATGAACGCGACAGGCTGATAGTGGCTGAAAGAGGTCAATAGGAATATCAAAAGTATCTTTTTTATATAGAATTTAATTTTATCTCTATGTTTATATTTCAAAATCTATCGAATCGTATGTAGAAATGGGGATTTTTTTTAATTAGTTCCAATTATCTATTTGTCTTCCCTTAACATTTAATTAGTTACAATTATCTCTCTGTTTTCCCTTAAGATTTAATACGTTACAATTATATCTCTGTCTTCCCTTAACATTTAATTAGTTACAATTATCTCTCTGTCTTCCCTTAACATTTAATTAATTCCAATAATCTCTGTCTTTTCTTAATATTTAAAAAGTTCCAATTATCTCTGTATTTCCTTAACAATACTCCTATTTGACAAATTTTCCTTAACAATACTCCTATTTGACAAATGCGTGTCCAGCTGCAAAACGATCGATCAGTTGAGATATTCTCACATCAGAAATTGTGAACGGAAAAGTGCCGGTTGATATGACCTCAGGACGAATTTCATTGCCTCATAACTTCTGCAATTAAGTGACGTCAAAAGAAGAATTGGTTGAAAAAGTATTTCCCAATATTCAAATCAATTATAAGAATAACGATTAGCTGAGTGAACGAGCTATTCTTGCCGCCAAGAACAAAGACGTCTACAAACTTAATAATATTATTCAGTTCCTTTTTTAATGTTTCGCCAATTTATATGTTTTTGTTCTATCTTTCTTCCTTGTTTTTCAGTGCAATCGATCTGCTTTAGTTCATCAAAATGCCGAGAAAGCAGCAGAGCGACGTGCAGCGAGACTTGAAGATGCACAGTTGCGAGCACGGCGAACGCGTTCTGCAGCTTCAGATCTGCTTCGTTCTCAAGAGAATGAACGCGACAGACTGAGAGTGGCTGAAAGACAAAAAAATATTGTAAACCCGCAAGCATTGTGAAATTAAACATATAAAAAACGTGTGCTTTCTCTTTTCTTTCTTTTCCATTTAACCAGACTGAGCCACAGCAACGCGTGGCCGGGTACAGCTAGTTTAAAATAAAATCAAGATTAAAAAAAAACGGAAAACCCAGCTTGATAAACACGCATTTTGCCGATTAGTCTACAAATGATGGCACATTTATCATTTTGATATTTACAGAAATTTCAATGATATGTATTTCTTTAAAACCGATTGTTATTTCAATTCATGTCAACCACAAATATCATAAAAAACTAATTGGAACATGTAAATTTTTTTTTCAATTATAATAAGTTTTTATACCCATGTTTTTCTTGATATTAATATTTCTAAAGTAAGAAAAAATAATTTTCCATGGCATGTTTATATGTGATATGGAATAATAATGAAGTAATTCCGGATTGAATTCTATGACTTCCAATAATAGGTTCTCTTTTGTTATAGTCTTGCCCTAATGTTGGTCTTGTAAACATGAAAGTCATGGAACTTAAGAAGACCACAAATAAGTTGCTTACATTATAGCATATTAGTTAAACAATATTTCATGACATCCGTGCAAATATTAACAAGAACTACCAAATAGGCTTTGTTGCATTTGTTGTCATTTTGACGACATTAACACCCTCTCATATCACATACGAAATGGGAACCATTCAAACCTTACAAAAATATGACAAAATTAATCGTAGTTGTTTGAAGAACTTCATGATATTTATTCACATGTCTTTATTCTACCCCAACGTAATCAAAATGATGGAAATCATCAATATAAGTCATGCTTATTTCAACGAATTTGTTGATGACCCAACAAACTGATTGTCGAGATTTAATCTTTCTGGATAACATTGGTTATTATGTATACTAGTAACATAAACGGAGATTATATAAGGCACCTATCTGTTATTGTAATTCTTTATATAAGATCATGCAAAATATTGTCTATATAAGATATTGTCCGTATAAAACCATGCAAAATAAGCCATAAAAATCTTGAAACTTTTACCCCTACTCTTTTACCTCACAGCTTTTGAATCCAGGTCCTTTTACTGCTAATTTATGTAGCTTTTAATTCCTGATACTTATTTCTGGGCGGTTGTTCTCATTAAAAACCTTCTTTTAGGAATATTCACCAAGTTCAGTAGTTTTACTGACCCAACATAGAATTTTCATTATGTAGCCACATTTTGACCCTTTTTTCCAAGCCAAATTCTAGCCTCTCAAACTAACAAAGGACCCAAATGACTCTTAACGCTCTAAAAACATAATAACGCTATTCTAACCGTAATATTAATACCTTTTTGCAAACCTGTCAGCAAACTTACTAATGTGGTGTTAATTATCAAAGTTTAATCACGTCAACACCATTCATTTACACTTATTATAGCATTTTCATATCCATATTGTTTGGAAACTTTCCCACTTGTAACCGCGTAAAAACTTTCATTACGGAGGAAGAAATAAAAACTTTCGGTAGGTTACAAGCAAAATTATAATTTAAAAATATTTTTTATGTCTGTGAAACACGTCGTAAAATGAATATTATATAAATATTTTCCTTGAAAAATGATGAATATTTTAATTATGTTTCTCAACATTCCGCGAAACGGAATAATTTTGAAACTTTCCAGTGTGAATAAAAGCGGAAATGAAAACGTGAAGTAAAGTGTGATTGTACGAAGGAATGAAATATGCCTTTAATTAAAATACTATTTTTTTAAGAAATATCATATCACGAGGAGGCCAAAATATGTGTCAATAAATAAAGTGTGAATAGATAAAATTATATTAAAATATCGAGTGCTACATACACTAAACAGCATATTAAAATATCGAGTGCTAAATGCGCTAAATAGCACATCAAAAATATTGCTAACACATGGATAATTTTTGTGACCGTTAAACGTCAGTTAAAATAAAAGGAAATCGTTAAACATATTCTAAAATTATATTCAAATCGGTTTCTATACTCTTGTCCAAAATACACGGAACCTTTTACAGTTCAAATGTGTCAATAACAATTTGCCAACAATAGTGACACGTTTTAATTCACCAATCGTAAGAATGCAACAATCGGCAAACTTAATGTCGGGTTTTGTGAACATAATTAATGTTGATGTTGTTAAGTTAAGGAGATCCTTCTCAGGCATTTCTTCAATCTAAGGTCTTGACTAGTGGGAGGCTGGTTACACAATTTTCATGTAGTCTTAATAATTTTGACTCTGGACATTGATTTATTTTGTATTTTCGTTGATTCTATTTTAATATTTTTCCCCTTTCACCGCTTTTATACAATGATACTTTTTCTTTTGTTTACTTAACCTCGCTTTAGTTTGTAAACGACACTCAAAAGTGATACTTTTTTATAAATAAAAATTCGAAAATTGGCTGTACATCCTACTTTTCTTTGTCGTAAAGGATTAGAAAAATTAGCTTAGACAAAGTTAGTATGCTAAAATAGGATAGGGCACGAGTTGGCTTGGATTCAGAATAAGTATGTGTTGTTTGAAGGTGACATCAATTACTGAAAATCTCAAGGAAACCAAATTGAGGTGGTATGGATACCGGTCTATGATGGAGTGATAATGACGGTCAAATGGCCTTAAAAAATGGATTGAAGAATAAAATGGCAAGAGGAAGACTACATATAAACAAGATAAAAAAATGAGATGGATCTAACGAATGCCTATATTGAAATCTCACCTTAAGTAAATGGAAAAATAAAACCAAAATAATACCAATAGCATAAAATAACTCTCCCCATTGTGGTGACTGATAAAAAAATCCCAAAAACCACACTTCTTTGATAGTTAATTTATGGCTTTGATTCAATCAAACTTTCAAGACAATGAGAGAATATAAAAACGTATTTATACAATTTTTTGTGATGCATATATGATAATACATAAAAAAAATAGCTACAAAAACTTTTAAACTTAACTGCTAACAGTTTGTGATATGATAATATAGTCAAACCCTGGATTGATTGCTCATGTTTTCTTATTCTATCTAACCAAGTAAAATTTTTTTTTAACTACTAAAGGCAAGAACCAAAAAGTCTTCCTTTTCAGAAATGATAATCACGATAAGGAAAAACCTAGCCAGTATAATAATCAAACTTTTTTGCGAAATAATGCCAGATGCTAACTCAAATATATTGGACCCAGATGTAGGGATTATGTGAAACCATAAAAATATTTTTCAAAGTCGGATATGAAAAATTATTATTGTTTGTCATATAAATCGAAAGAAATACCTTTTTAAGCGAGGTTTGCCATAAAATGATTGAGAAGAAATCACTTTTGACATTTTATAGATGAAATATTATATTATTTATTATATAATAATTTTTTTATTATATTGAATATATATTTTCATGAACGTCTAGTTTAGTTTAGTGTAAACGTGAACATGAAAAAATACTGAAAGTAGGATAATAAATATTGAAAGAATGCGTGAACTAAGAATAATACATGGAGTGTCAATATGTGACAGAAAACATAATCAAATGATTTAAGATGAATGTGAAATAAAGGCTGATGCATTAAGTAACATGAAGCAGGGCATTCTAAGATAGTTTGTAAATGTAGAACGAATGAATAAGGAAAGACTAACAAAATAAAAATATACTGCAAATTTAGGTAAAAAGCGTGATCGAGGAAGTCCAGGGAAGGTATGGTTAGATCTAGTGAATGATTTTTTAATCGTAGAAGTAATAAGGGTGTAGAGAAGATGAAAAAATAGTGTTACGTTAGAAAAGTCTGGCGCTCTGTCATTTCTACATGGAAACGGCGGAAATATATGTAGGTATGCTTTTTTTATATCGTGTATGTAAAATTTCCAGAAAATTAAATGCAAGATAATATACGAGTAAAACATTCTTCTTTATCATAATACTTCTCAATGGATCGACATTGGTAACGTTTATATGTTAAAGAAAGTGACCGGGAGAGATATTTTCTTCAATCACAACAGTAGGCATTTTGAGTTTTGGAGAGATTGTCACATGGTAATAAGCTCGCCAGTTTATTATGTATACAATTACAGGGTAGTATAATATAATTTTAAAACCCATAAACAGTTGAAATAAGTTGAAAAAATTGGTCAAAAAACAAAATAATAAAGAGTGAAAGCTTAATTAAATTTATTTATTTGTAGCGGAAATAAAAAGGAGAGGAAGAAGAAAAACGAATGTTTAGTTGTTTTTTTTTTAAATTTTATTGTACATTTACAACCAAACTTGTTGACTTATTTCAATATACGAGACATATCCAGAAAGTAAGTGTACTGAATTTTTGTAGGTTACAATTTTTTTTATTTAAACAAAAAAATTACGTGGTTACCGTAGTACATATGTAAGCTATTTTTCGACATAGTCGCCATTCCTCTCAATGCAGGTGGTGAAGCGGGGTATCAATTTTTTGATGCCTTCCTCGAAGTAGTTTCCCGCCAATCCCTTCGTCCACTTCTCCACCTCCTCCTTTAGCTCCTCGTCGGTTGAAAACCTTTTTCCACCCATGTGCAGCTTCAGGGAGGTAAAGAGATAGTAATCTGAAGGTGCTAGGTCAGGGGAATGCGCGGGATGGTTCAGGACATCCCATTTAAACGAGGCCAGCAGTTCCTTCGTGGCGTTGGCCGTGTGTGGTCTGGCATTGTCGTGCAGCAGGCAGACTCCCCTTGTCAGCATGCCTCTCCTCTTGTTCTGAATCACCCTCCGCAATTTTTTTAGGGTCTCACAGTATCTTGCAGAGTTGATGGTCTCCCCTTGAGGCATATATTCAATTAAAATTATGCCTTGACAGTCCCAAAACACGGATGCCATGATTTTCTTGGCTGAAATTGTGGTTTTGAACTTTTTGGCGGAGGGTGAAGAGGTGTGACGTGACCGTTCTTAAACTCGCGACACCACTTGTACACACTCGTACGATTCATAGCTTTATCACCATATGCAGTTTTCACCTCATTATAAACCTCAACCGGAGGTTTTCCCTTCCAAACGAGATAACGGATGACGCCGCGTATTTCGCACTTGGCGGGAGATTGGATTGACATTTTTCACGAAACGTGTTGTTGCGTCGACACTTCTCAACGTACTGACCTCGAACCGGTCTCGTTGCGGAGGGGAAGGGTCAGGTTACACGGAAGTGTAGCCAACATGTCGGAAATAAAATCCATCCGGTCGTGAGAGCCTCAGTACACTTAGTTTCTGGATACGCATAGTATTATAGATATTAATTTAAACCTAACAAAAAAGCGACCAAAGAAAAGAGATGCTGCGGTTGAAGGCTATATTGTCTCCCGACCAAGCATTCCAACATGCCCGCTTCATTAATGTGGATATGTTTACGAGTACGAATACCATACGTGATGATTAACCAACTTTGTTTAATGTATCGGACAATTATGAATTAAAATTGTTTTTCAGTACCAAATTTACGAACTTGGCCTTTAAGAGTATACCTATATATAGTATACGAAATGATTTCGTGGAATGACTTTTCCGATATCGACAGTTTCCACATCTCGGTGGGTAAATTGAAAATTGAGCTCCTAAATAAACTTTGTAGGTACAACGGAGCCACTTCCTAGAAAATCATTGTCCCTGTTGATATTGTATTTATTTCATTTTGAATTTGGTTCAATGAATATTTTTTCTTATTAAATTTTATTGGAAGGAATTGGGTTGAACTCTGCATCCAATATAAAATAAAATAGAATAAAATTAATGAATGAAATAAAACCACAGTTTGATTTTTATATTTTGGCTGGCATCGAAAAAAAAGCTCGAAACTCCCGGATGGAAGACAAATACTGTGCGGAGAACGTTTATTTTTATTTTCACAAATTTTTTAATAGTATGAAGAAAAACATTTTTCCAATGCTTTCCTATGCTGCATGTATAATATTTCGTAAATAAAAAAAAACATTTTAAAAATAAAGAATGAAATTTGTTTAAAAATGAAACAAGACATTTAGTACAGACGAATTTCTTTTGTTGTGTTAAGGTTTCCGTTGAATTGAAATATAATATAAAAGGTTGAATCGAAATATAAACACTAGGAAGGCTGTTTCTGAGAGGGGTAATTTATTGCCCTTTCAATCATGTTTTTTATGATGAAATCATTAGATTCAAATATCGTACTATTTTTTACGACCAATTAAGAAAAAGTTCAAATTATTTTCAAACAACACCAAATTAACATTTACATGGACCAGGAATTGGGACATTAACAGGAATTTATCAATTAAAAAATACAATATACTTGTCAAAAAATATATATATTATCACTGAGCTATAAGGTTCTGAAATATCAAACTGAGAATTTACAAATCGACTATTTTATTTGTACTAATATATGCTTTGTGGGTTATGATTCTCAAAGACCAACAAAAAATATTGAGCAGCGAATATTGAATACGATGGAAGAAACTTGGCCCTTAACAGGCTGCAGGTGGGCGGAAACTTAGATCTAATGAAGAAACTTGAAAATTGACGAGATAACCACTAATTACCAGCGATATAAGGTAGGCATGAATGTGACATGTTAGTAGCATAGATTTTAGTTAACACGGTCAATTCTTCGCGATCTCATAGTAATCACGGAGATTTTAGGCTACTTAAGTAATCCTGAAACTATGCACAATTATATTTCTAGTATGATATACTCGTATTTCTTGATAAGTGTATTTTTCATAATTTCAAAGTGAGTTTTGTTATTGAAAGTCATATCATTTTTACGCAATGTTTCATAAATGGATAATATTTATTTTTGGTCAACATTCGTTTTATAGAGAAATATTCCAATGGAAATGTATAATATTACTATCAGATACCAGAAGATCTATAAAGACTTATTTGTAAATAGTTTTCATACCAATTTTTATCTAAACACATTAAGTTGCGGGGGAGTTCAAAATCTTTTGGTCTCAGTCATCATCTTCCTATCCTTACAAATAATTTGTTTATTTTTGTACAATAATATTTTTAATGTGTCAGTTATATTGGGTTTGAAGCCCGAGAAAGAGTGTCTTATAAAAAATAAATTATAAAACTATTAAAATACTATAAAAAAACAATTATATTGAAGGCCTAACGAAATGGAAGAAGGCTACTTGACAGACCAAGGCAAAGGCTTTTAGATAACTTGCAATAAGATACAGAATAGGAAGATAAGAATGGAGAGACGCTGAGTGGACATGGCCATTCACCGATTAGCTTGAAGGAAATCGTCCAACAGTCCTGAGCTCTAGAGGAGATGTAAGGTCAACGGAGGTAGGTGGTAAATATTAATAAAAAATTTGGAACTCTTCAAAACAGATTTTTCTCGTTCAAGTAGATAAACATTAAAAAACAGCTGTCAATATTTGGAGGTTTCTCACAAGTTTCGTGTGTGATATTAAAATAATAAAAACATATTTGATACATCGTGCAGTTGATGCATTAAAAACGATATACATATGTGTATGTATGTGTTTGCGTGTACGTTTTGTAGGTGTGCATTTGTGTCTGCATGAATGCGTATTTTCTGTGTTTATGTCAATGAAAGTGCGTGTTTGAATATATTCTGGTATTGGATTGGATGATAGTCTGTAAAAAATATGTTTAAAAATTATCTCCATAACTCTTGGATATTTTTTGATTTAATACATTTATATTTTACTTTTTGTTTTATTCTTTGTATAAATAAAAGGGTTGACTGAAAATTAGCTACGATATCTCCGTTGTGATTTCCTTTTTTTAAATATGAGTAATGTTTGATTCATGGAAAGAGGGGAGTCATATGAGATAAGCCCACACCTTAAATCACGTAGAACCAATATATAAAACTATATTGTTTTCTTGTGTAACTATATTTTTGTTATCAATAAACGAGATTATTATTAGTATATTTTTATATGATTCACTTTCTGGCTAGACATAATATTTTACAGCACTTTATTTTGAAACAACTCTTGGTCTGAAAGGGTTGAAATATATTCATCATTTTCATTGTACACAACCTTTCAAAAACTCGTGTTGTTTTTGTGGAAATTTCATTAATAAGGGCTCTTTTCTAACTTTATAACATTACACTGCTTCCAAAAATTTGTTTAACTTGAGTTATTTTAACTTTATCAGGTCGTTTATTTTATACACAATTTGATTGTTTTAGAGGAAGTAATTTTTCCAGTTTTTAATACAGTTCGTTATAAAAAATCGCGAGTTATCGACTGAGATTAAAACAGTGATCAATTATTTGTCTAAAACAACATCAACTAATTCAACAATAATCAATTTGTAAAAAATCCAGTACTTTGTACAAATGACACCTGAAAACCTTGCACAGACGACCTCCGTAGCTTTGTTGGTAAGATGTCTGTTTTCCGAACTGTTTTCCGGTTGCGGGCTTGATACCCGTTTGTACCCAGTATTTTCAAGAAGGGGTTCCAGTCAGATTTTCAGTTCGAGCTTTTATGACACTTTTTAGGTTGGTTGGAAGAGATCGCCACATGGCGATAATCCTGCGAGGTTTAAGTATTCACAATGACAATACAAACCTATCAATTTCCGAACATGGCATGCACAAATGTGTTCAAAACTAAACATGGCCTGCAAAAATTAGTTCAATATCAAATATGTATTGGGAACAAATTCCAATATCGAATATGGCCAGCACAAACGTGTCCAATATTTAATTCAGCCTACACAAACGTGTCCAATATTTAATTCAGCCTACACAAACGTGTCCAATATTTAATTCAGCCTACACAAACGTGTCCAATACCAAATGTGGCCTGCGAAAAAATGTCAAATATCAAATATGGTTTGAACAAAACGTGCACAATACAAAATTCGGCCTACACAAACGTGCACAATAGCAAATGTGCCCTGCGACAACATGTCCAAAATCAAATATGGCCTGCACAAACGTGTCCAGTACCTAACATAAACGTGTTCTATATCAAACTTAGCCTGCAAAAAAAAATCAATACAAATATTGATCAAATGAGACACCAACATTTAAATATGACATGAGTTGTTGTACTGTTCAAGTACTTCTGTAGGTAAGTTCTGGACAATCTCAAGAATTGTCTCCCGATCTATTTTCGTACAGTTTTTAATCCCTCAATTTTTGGTCTTCTTGGTATTCCCATTAAATGTTTTTGCTGGCTGATGTCTTGAACATGGTTGTAAAGTATTACAAACTCATATCCAAAGTAAATCATCTAGAATTTTTTAACTCAAACTGATAGGCGTTTAACGTCTCTAGGTGTTTTGAGGTTTGCCTCTCAACGTTAATCTCAACCATGGTTATGGAATATATTAGACATTAATATATTCCATATAATATAAAACAGTTTTAAAAAAATAAGTTCATACAAATATCTCAAAAATATAGAAAGTTTCTCTTTTGCACATAAACGTCCAATTGTTTCTCAATTAATTCAGGACCGGGCTATTACAAAATTTATAATCGTCGTTTTAATGCAGTGATGTTTTTTGTAGGCAGATTGGAAAGAAAAAAAAAAGATTCATGAATTGTAGATTTTTAGTGAAGATGTTTGATAAATGTTATGTTAGGATTTTTTTATCAAAATGAATATCTTTGCAAATTAAATGCAACATTATTTGTTTTGAATTTAAGGCTTATTTGTTTGTTTACATTTTTTAAATATAATTTTTTTTTGTTTTTCAACGATATTTCGAAAATTTTACTTCAATCGTGTTCAAATAGTACTCAAGATTATGACAGATTATAAAAATAAAATGGTTAATCAACAAACATGATTGTTTGCATAATATTACTCATTAACAAATATGTAAAGTAATCTTTAATACAAATATTTGATGAAGGTTATATCTAAATATAAAATTATACTTTTGGAACTAATATTTTTACATGCTATAACCATATAAACTTTATATTTAATTTCTTACAAATAGTTATCACATACATACGATAATATTACTAGATAACAATTATTACAATTAATTATTTTAATACAATAACAATTACGTTTACAATACTTGTATTTCAAGACAATAATTAAATAGAATAAATTGAGTTGAAGATATTTTTATTGTACTGAAAAAGTCTATTCATATTTATAAATTGTACTTTTTTTAAGTTTTCTTTAAGTAGCATTTTTTAAAGAAATAATGAAGTACTTACGTTGTTACATCAGGAGATGGTCTAGCGGAAAGTTTTGAAAATACATAGGTTTTTTCACTTCATTAGTCCATTACCCAGGTTCGAATCAATAAGGGGTCAGCGGGTTGGCTTTTCGGTGTCGGACACTGAATAGCTGACACGAAAAAGTAATCGGGCTCAAAAATAGTATAAAGGAATATGTATTTTTTATTCCTTCTTTTTACAGCCAATTTTATAGTTGGTCGTAAACTTACTTATTTGAGATTGCAATATTAGAGGAAAGGGTTAAAGGTAAATGCTTTTTATTTTCACACTCCACATAAAAAAATTAATAAGCAGAATCAGAATAAATAACCAACCATTTATACGAACATTTTCCTTGTAATAACGGTTTGGGTTTACGTTTTGCAACTTGGCATTAGTTCACGAGAAATTATTTTGTTGTACCACTAATTAATAAATCAACTAAGTATTTTTTTGTTTAATATAGTCTTTAACGACTAACAATATAAATTTATTTCTTTCGGTATGTTTCAAATATTTGCTTTAATTTTTTAAAATATTAAAATCCTTTTATTTCTTGCTTACTGTGAGAACCCGAATTACTGTGCAGACTCGAATTGGACATTTACGTGCAAAATTAGAAACAAAGTAATTAAAGTGAATGTATCTTTTCATATCCACACACCAACACATACGCGTACATAAACACTATAAATGTATCAAAATTGTGAGATGACCAAAGTGGGACACATATTATGACTGACTTCATAAATATTTTTTTCATGTTATCTTGGAATAATTTACTTCATCTTCAATATAAATCTACTATATTTATTATTTTTTCTTTGTCTACATGTGCCGCTTATTATCTGAACGGTGAAACAATTTTGTTTTAAAGGTATACTTATGTTATCTATGGTTCGCACTTAAAAAATCATGAAAACATTGAATATGAGTCATCTTCTGAATTATCGATACAGGTTTAATTACATAATTGGTTCTCTGGTTCGCACTCAAAATCGGTCATCATGGAAACATAGAATATGAGTCATCTTCTGAATTATCGATACAGGTCTAATTACATAATTGGTTCTCTGGTTCACACTCAAAATCGGTCATCATGGAAACATAGAATATGAGTCATCTTCTGAATTATCGATACAGGTTTAATTACATAATTGGTTCTCTGGTTCGCACTCAAAATCGGTCATCATGGAAACATAGAATATGAGTCATCTTCTGAATTATCGATACAGGTTTAATTACATAATAGGTTCTCTGGTTCGCACTCAAAATCAGTCACCATGGAAACATAGAATATGAGTCATCTTCTGAATTAGTGATATATGTTTAGTTACTTAATTGGTTCCATCTGGTTCTTAAAATCTTCAAAAGTTAGAAATTACCAGATATAATGTAGATATTCACATATACCATTTTATAAAAGAATGTATAGTTTACTTAATCTGCCACGTAAATTAAAAAAAAGATTGTCGAAAATTTTAAAGCGCACAGTTCAGATGATTCGATTCTATCATCTTTACTAGTGCTGTTATGTTAAATTTAATTAATGTTTAAATAAAAAATTTGCCAACAAAATATGCTACTGATTCTAGTATTTTTTAATAATGAAATTTTATAGAGTTTTAATGTTGATAGACTTCCATTTAAAGTTTCCTAATTTTTTATTCATTTATAATTCCATTTTCTGATATCTACACACATATTTCTAAAAAAATCAACATTTTAAATTATTTTTAAGTATTCCCCAACAACATAATAAAAATAGGTGATTATTTTGATTTATGTGTAAAATTTTTAAATCTTTTAACAAAATTAACAAAATGTCAGTAATTTAAAATATTAAGAAATCCATCAGCAAAATTCTTTGCCTCGAGCTGTGTATTGAAATTCTTTGCGTCGAGCTGTGTATCGAAATTGAAAAAGGGCAAATTAAAATGGCTCATTTTAACGCGATGCCTGATTAAATAAAAAACACAAAATTAAAAAAAAACGAAATTTCCAAGTCTTTCTAAATCATTAAAACATGATTTGTTAAAAAAATCAGAAAATATTGTTTGGGCGATTTTTATCTGAAAAATTCGCCTCACTCCCTTTAGCATCGGGCCGCCTTATTTATGCTCGCGTGTAGAATACGGCGCGGGTTGGGCTAAACAAAATGTTAGGCATAAAATACAAAAGAGGAAATCTACCCTTATCAATAATTTTATGGAAAAAACGTTTAATATATGACTTTACCTTATGTAAAGCGTAGAGCTTCAAAAGCAAGTTAGCTTAAAATTTGACACTTTTAATTTGGTCCGATGTTAAAGGAGATTCACTCCGCTTCAGTTCTTCTTGGCAAAACTATATCTGAGAGACGTGCCCCTGAGAGGCGTTAGACGTTAAATTTGACTGAATATTAGAGCGACAACCAACATAAAGAGGCGAATTAAGCAAATAAGCCCAGTTGTTTTCATGAAACTTTCGAAGTGACTATCGCATGGATTAGGCTCTTTCTGGGGTACTGAAAATTCGACAACACGGATATTACCAAAAAAGGATTATGCTATTTAAAATTAATTATATCGTTTGCAATTGAATACGATGTAAAAAAAATGTCTACATATTTAAAGTATACTTAATGTCCTTTAATCACGATTGTTAATTTTTTATAACATTTTACATGTGGTACATTTTTTCTTATTCAACACATTTAGCAATATACAAAACTTAAAAGGAATGAAATGATTGATTTATTGGTCCTGTTGGTCTTTAAAATCTGAATGCTTATCGCAGGAGTAGGCTTCTGTTCCATGTATGTGTTTCAGAAGGCTCTAATGCGGGCAGCGAACGCAGGTTGTGGATATGTGATTTGCGGAGCGGAATTTACTACCGGTGCGTGTAATTTGCACTGGGCGCCGCACATTCCGTTGCCGAAACAGGGAGTTCAAAGCAACGGGTCGGAAGTCGTGCTTTTATATGATGCCTGTAACGGTATGATCCTTTTGTTATCAAGCGGAATAGACCATGATAGGTATTTATATATTCGTTCATTCGTTTACGGTCGATATCGACTATTAAAATGTTTACAAAACACAATCAGAATGAAGAATGTGATTGAATACAAAAATGTATGATGCTTCAATAAAATATATAAATATTTGGAATAATATACTTGATCTGTACAATATTCTGTCAAAAAGAAGTACCATATGTATATACGCCCTATTTCACACAAAAGTGAAGGCAAGGCAACCCACAAGCCCTAGAATCGTATGCCACACAAAAAATAAAACATCGCAGTCTTCATTATCACACATCAATTGATACCCACATATACCTCAATACACATTCCTTCTTTCTCTTCACATATCAAAAATAGTTTATACTCGTACATAAATTAAAATATTATTGATAAACCTTTATATACAACTTAATTTAAAAAATATTAATATATTATTTGGTAAAATAAAAGGATAACACAACATATACAATACTTAAGCCTCGAGGAGTTTGCCAGAAATAATTTTTGCTGGATACGCGTTAGACATAAGTTTTAGGAGACCACGTCATTGTTGAGAGGACAACGTTAAAAGCCTGGAATGTCCTGGAACTGTTGTGGATCCTAAATTGGAGGGTTGTTGTTGAGAATAGAAGCGTGGAAGGAAAAAAATCAACAAGTTGAGGCTCGATAAAGGTTATTATCTCATTAAAGAAAAAAATATTTGCACAGAAAAAATCATTTGAGTTAATTTTTTCCTGATTTATATAAAACGATCAAACGAATACGTCACAGATGAAATCAAAATAATAGCATAATAACAAAAGTACTACCAGTTTGAAATTCATGCGAATGCGATTGCTCTAAATAAGAGGCATAAAGATTAATCAACCGCCTTTGCCCTGCTTCGTTATATGTGAAAATATGCAAAAAAAATTCTGCATGGTCAACGTAGAATTGCTATATAACTTTCTTTGAGTATTATAGCTATACAAATAGCAAAACAAGGTGGTATCTTTGTTATTCCGTGAAACCAATAAACATGATATAGAATCGGAGACTTAACCATGGTTCCAAAAAGAAACCTGTCCAACAAATTGTGTCTGTCATATGCATGATAAAATAGGCCACTGTCTGATAGGAATCCACCTTAATGCAATTCATTTAAAATAAAGCCCTACATGCACGTGTGAAATGGGTGAGGAAACTCTTGACCATGTTTTTTTTGGTCCTCTGCCCACCGCATTTACTAGATAATAAATGTCCCCCATTTGTTCAACATGTCCCACCTATTTGCTCTTAATTCTCCATTAATTTTTAGTCACATATCTGATTTGTTGCCGTAAATTTTTAAAATATTTAGAACTACAGTAGATCTTAAATATTCTCACATTGCCTTCCTTTCTTCAAATTGTTATTGCAACAAATTATCGTCTTTATTTGATGTAATTTTTAATTATAAGAGAATTGGAGAATTTTCCTAATAAAACAATAAAGATTGTGTCGATACAAATATATATTCCTTGCAAACTATTTATTCGACCATTCCGTTTATTTATTGATTACACGCTCTTTATTATGTTTCACTTCTAGCTCTGAATAATTCCAGTCTTAAAGTTTATATAAGATGATATTATAATACGAATAAAAAAAAACAACGAACTCTTCAAAATATTTAAAAATACCTTTTAAACTTACATCCCTGTCAATTTAGACTATTTAAAGAACTATTTTTGAATTTATATTAGGCAAGTACAAGGCTAACACAGAAAATTCTATATTCGCTGGGAATCGAAGTCATGATGCCGATAATGCAAAAACATACTCGTATATATTTACCACTCTACCATTAGCATCGACTATTATAATTCCAAGATCACCTAAGCCATAGGCTTTTTTTAAATAAAATAAAAATACATTTAATCATGTAAGATATATATTTGGTTCAACGTTCACTGATAAGTAATATGAGATCTTTTTTCGAAATTCAAGTTCTCATTCCCTAGCTTTTTGACATTTATTCTAAAATTAAAAGAAAACTTAAAATTTTAACTAAAAAGATAATTTCGTTAATTTACGTATATTTTTTTAAATATTTGCTTTTAAAATTAAAGAATTAAAAAAATATTTACGACTAAAACGTATAAAATCAGTTCCGAAGGATGTTTAAGTACCCAACTGAAAAAAAAGTGGAAA
>CATKWJ010000072.1:0-28639 GCA_949825065.1 Odontocerum albicorne
ATTTAGTGCAGTTTGCTTGCTCGATATACCAGTGTGTTAATTAAATAGTTCAGACTGACCCTGAAACACATACGAGTACTGTTTCAGTTTTCCATTATTCCGTTTTGTAACGCGACACCAGACCATTCAATTCCTTATATTTGTACACCAAAAGACAACTCAAATGTTTCCCTTTC
This sequence comes from Odontocerum albicorne, assembly GCA_949825065.1. Taxonomy (NCBI): domain Eukaryota; kingdom Metazoa; phylum Arthropoda; class Insecta; order Trichoptera; family Odontoceridae; genus Odontocerum; species Odontocerum albicorne. The sequence continues at coordinate 177 of CATKWJ010000072.1, forward strand.
AAGACACTTCAACTAGTAAATATCCTTTATTATCGTACTTAATTGCTGAATTTGCGATCATTAAAAATGAAGCGCGACGTTGATTGAACTCTTTACAGCCACTCAAGCAACATCACATATAGCATAAAATATACTCATTTTAGTGATCAAGTTAATAAACAATAGATGCTTTACTCGAATCATTGAAAACTGTCTCAAAAGTGCAAAGCCGAATATTAATAGGGGCTGAATGTAAGAAAAAAAGAATGGGATATTTTTTGTGACTATTGTGAATCGCAGATGTACGAGTATCCTTGAGGTCATCATTAAATGTTTATTGGTTGTGCTTAGTATACGAGTATGTTATATGCACGTTGCATTTGTATCCTTGAGGTCATCATTAAATGTTTATTGGTTGTGCTTAGTATACGAGTATGTTATATGCACGTTGCATTTGTATCCTTGAGGTCATCATTAAATGTTTATTGGTTGTGCTTAGTATACGAGTATGTTATATGCACGTTGCATTTGTATCCTTGAAGTCATCATTAAATGTTTATTGGTTGTGCTTAGTATACGAGTATGTTATATACACGTTGCATTTGTATCCTTGAGGTCGTCATTAAATGTTTATTGGTTGTGCTTAGTATACGAGTATGTTATATGCACGTTGCATTTGTATCCTTGAGGTCATCATTAAATGTTTATTGGTTGTGCTCAGTATACGAGTATGTTATATGCACGTTGCATTTGTATCCTTGAGGTCATCATTAAATGTTTATTGGTTGTGCTTAGTATACGAGTATGTTATATGCACGTTGCATTTGTATCCTTGAAGTCATCATTAAATGTTTATTGGTTGTGCTTAGTATACGAGTATGTTATATACACGTTGCATTTGTATCCTTGAGGTCATCATTAAATGTTTATTGGTTGTGCTTAGTATACGAGTATGTTATATGCACGTTGCATTTGTATCCTTGAGGTCATCATTAAATGTTTATTGGTTGTGCTTAGTATACGAGTATGTTATATGCACGTTGCATTTGTATCCTTGAGGTCATCATTAAATGTTTATTGGTTGTGCTTAGTATACGAGTATGTTATATGCACGTTGCATTTGTATCCTTGAAGTCACCATTAAATGTTTATTGGTTGTGCTTAGTATACGAGTATGTTATATACACGTTGCATTTGTATCCTTGAGGTCGTCATTAAATGTTTATTGGTTGTGCTTAGTATACGAGTATGTTATATGCACGTTGCATTTGTATCCTTGAAGTCATCATTAAATGTTTATTGGTTGTGCTTAGTATATGTCATATGCACGTTGCATTTGCATAAAAGTAAAATTTAATATTGTATTGAATATTATTCTTACAATGTAGACATGTAGAATTCCTTTTTTTAGTGAGAAATTGTGTGAAATAAATTAGGTGTTTATTTTACGGTCTTATGACAAAAAATAAATACGTATCTATAAAGTAAGACCAGAAATATGATGAATGAAAAAAATAGTAACCTCTAACGAATAGCATAGCCTTATTTAAAAAAAAAGACATTTAGTGACATTATGATTATTTTAATGAATCACAAAAGTTATCGAATTAACTTATGGCTGTTTACTTGCTTATTGAAATCAATGATTTTTCCAAAAAAATATATACATTTTTGTAGACCATGCGCTAATACTCGTATTACGTACATACCATCATGCCGTTGACCTGCTGAAGTAGACAAAGATGACACATCGCCAGACTTTCTTTTCACTATACACATATTTCGCCTCTTCTACACCCATACATCTTCTAATACAACTCTTACGATATCTCTCATTGATTTGATTCAACAATCCATTCGTTGGTCTTCTTGTACCACGCCTTCCTTTCACATTTACACTATTTAAAATTTGTGTTGTTAGTCTTTCTTTATTCATTATTTTCACGTGCCTAAACAATCTCAGAGTGCTCTTCTTCATCTTACTCAACACATCAGCCTTCAGTTCACCTTCGTCCCTATTCACTTCATTCCGTATTCTGTCATACATGAGTTTTTGTATCTTAAATCCAATTTGTGTACTGATCCTTAATTATTTCTGTTTTTTTTCTCTCACTATTCTGCTCTTTTTGTTTCTTTCTAAATATATCATTCACTTGATTAAATTATATTTTCCTTGGTCTTCCATTAAAAAAAATTTTTTTTAAACAAAGTTAAGTATTTTATATTTTATTCACAGTTAAGGTTTTCATCTTGTTGAGGTTTAAAGACATTGTGATTTGTTTAATCAAACACTGTTTATTCCATATTATATAACGCTATAACCCTACTGGTTTCAAGGTTTTCACAAATGTAGTCCCTTGATGATGAGGTGAAAATTTAGAAACCGGCAGAGTTATACCGTTAAATAAAGTCGAATAAACAGTGTTTGGCTACACAAATTATAAAGAATTTTATATTTATTCCATTAATTAAGAATTTCCACTAGGTTACGCCTGAACTATTTAAACAAATGTTAATAATTTGACTCATAATAATTATTATTGTGCTTTATTTTATATTTGAGTGCATCGGACACAATATAATAAAGTACCATATCTACATCCTAGAAATTTAGCCTCTGTTGGGAAAATGGCAAAGTTGAAAGGTACGGCCTTCGGGAGCTGCAGCTCAGTTCTGACGTCACGGGTGTAGATGCACCCCACTCTTTCCAGTTTCTAACAGTTACACCCCAACGGGGGGATCACGTAGCCCCCCTCACTCCGTTGCATTTCCACCGCCAATAACTAGATCATGGTGGAAACGTTGGCTCACTTTCTATAAATAGAATGCTGGGATTTTAGAAGGACGTCTATATCAGGATTTCTTGTAAAAAAAAGAATAAGTAGTTGATTAGCTGTTTCGTAATAAAATAACATCTGAAGAGCGTTTTCCTATTTAAAATTTGTAAGCATCACTAAATACATTCAGGTGAAATAAGATCTGAAAGTGATATTTTTTTTTTTTTTTTTTTTTTTTTTTTTTTTTTTTTTTTTTTTTTTTTTTTTATCCACTTTGCACGGATTTCTCCTGTTACACAAAGAGGGTTTGCTTCTAGCGTTAGCTTATTCGTTAGGAATACAGGGATATAAATAATGTGATTCATTATTTATATCCAAACCGGGATATAAATAATGAATCACAAAGCTATTATATATCATACCAATGCCCCCAACAATGTTACCTCTGATGTTTGGTTAAATATCGACATCATAGAGTGGTAAGGCATAAATTACGATGGAATTCTGTTAGAAAAATACCAAGACAGTTTGAAAACCGCTGCCAGGTAATTGAATCACATTACTTTTAAATTTCACACGTAAAATCTTGATGATAAACTAACCCTCGTGATCGAGAATTATTGTCAGCCATCTTGTGGATGGAAAACACCTGAGCGTGTATTGGTTTATTTGTGTGTAAGATGTTGCACTTCACCCAGCACTCAGTCATGACAGATCAAATCCAAAGTACCGATGGCAAGTAAATTAAATTTCCAAGACAACCGGCAGGTTTAATATGCTGCAACCTTTCACAAGGCAATTTTTTTTAATAAGCGCAGTTTTTTAATTATTTTTAATAGCGATAGTAGAATTTGTGGTATGCAGCATAAAAGCTACATAAAAAACATAAATTCGTATTTAAGACGGTCTAACAGTAAAATTAGATCCGAATTGATTCCACTAGTAATCAAACCTGGGGTGCCCGCTTGCCTAGCGTGAATGTTAATCATTAAACCACTGCCTCAGATATAGTGATAAGCGCAGTATAAAGCTTACAATTACGGTTAAATAGTTCGATAACCAATTCAGCAATTAACATAGAACGTACTAGTATAAATAAAATTTTATATTATAATTATTGAATTTTTTTTTATTATAACTTGACTCGAGAAAAATGTATTAAATACTTGGTATTTTATATAATATTTCAGTATTTTCCACCAGACTTGCTCATTCTGTATATTTATTTACAACAATATTTTTTGATGATGTTTGAAATATAAAATTAGCATTAACGAGTATATCTAAGTTTGAGGACTAATTTAACATAGATTGCGAGTGAAACTATGTGTCACTTTACATTAGAATATTTTACAATAAATAACTTTGTTATTCCACTAATTACATTAATCTGCGCTATACGTGTTCATACCTACTATCCCGAGGTTCTCCCCAGGCTGAAAAGTTTCCGCCTGATGAGCCCCTCGGAATAGGAGGTGGAAACACGTGTAGCGGAGATTTATGTAATTAACGGAATAACAAAGTAATTTATTGCTAACATAAGTTAGCTGAAAAATCCGTCCAAGGACGTTCTAAAACAGTAACTAAATATTTGTTAATTGTTTTATTTATTGTACATATGTAACAATGTGGAATAAAAATATTTATAGCATTTTTTTGGAGAAAATATAATCGTTTTTTCAGTATTTTTTAATTTTTATGTCAGCTCGTCTTCAAACTCTTAGAAAGTTGTATATAGTTTTTTGTAGTAATCCACTCGTGCCTATCGGTGGGATAGGATTACGTTTTTTTTAAAGCTTAGAATACCCTTTTTTCGTGTTAGGTGATTGATTTTTGTTTTTATAGAGGCGTAGTCTATGTCTCCTCATTGGATGATCATATTGTTAAAGCATGAAGAAGTTATATGGTGCGACGGGCAAGAATTTTTGAAGTTGCCGCGGGGAAGCTATTTTCCCGACGAGAGGGCTCGCTGCTAATCTACAGAAAGAAGCAAACTCTCTCCATAATGGAAGAAAAGTACGAACTTGGTGATAAAGATTATATTTTCATGCCATAAATTATTATTCAACTCATCAAACAGATACTTAGCCTTGGGATAGTTGCCCATGACTTAATACTAGTGAAGGTAGATATTAACCAACTTTATTCAAAGTCTGCCCTTGAGACATGTTGATTGTAATTATTATTTTTTAAATAACAATTTATAGCATGAAAGCATTGCCAAGTTCGTATTTTTCTCCCATTACGAAGAGCAAATGTGAAAAATCCTTGCCATTCGCACTAAATAACTTCTTTCTACTTTAACAACACAGACGATGACAGCTAATACATTTTCACTTGTTCTATAAATCTGTTCACTTTGACAGTGTAATATACTATATATGAAATTCAAACAATGTGTCTGCATACATGCATGTTTTGTGTTTCATTTTCGTTATGCAAAAGCTTCTACATGTACACGTATGTTTTGTTTCATTGTGCCTTCACGGTAAAATATGTTTTGTTTCATTTTCGACTTAACGACATTAGGAAATTTATACTATATATGGTATATTCAAAAGCTAAGGTTATAACGTACGTTTCGTTTTTTTTTAAATAAATGCAGTATTGTATTATATTATCTTTAATTTTAAGACATTTTTTGATGATAAAAATAATCAACGACAAATCTCAATAGCTCATAGTATTACGGTTGGAAATTGTTTTGAACGTGAATGAAACATTTTAATATAAAATATTTTTTTTTAACAAATATTCACTAAACTTAAGAAAGATTATTATGACCATACACTTGAAATATCGCTAAGTCCTTATAACGTAACGCCCGTTCCCCATGGGCTTGTTAGTACGCTTTATAGTGAATCTTTTGTACGCTTTATAGTATCTTTTGAATATTAGTCGAGAGGGAATGAGAGAATACTCGTAAGTAATTCGTGAGTGCACTCTTAAGCTCATTCAGAATCGCGCAGTTCGTCATGGTTTGTGTTGTCAACACTACTGCACGTGAAGAGTGCGAGTATTAGAATATTTATGAATAAATTACTTTGTTATTTCACTAACTATATTTATCCCCACTACACGTATTTCTACTTCTTTCCCAAAGCTCTCTTCTAGCAGAATGAAGAGAACCTCGGGATAGGAAGTAGAAACACGTGCAGTGGCGGTTAATGTATTAAGTGAAATAACAAAATTATTTATTGTTAAATATTCTAATATAGAGTTCTACAGCTTTAAATCCAAAACGATTGTTACCAAACAAATATATTGTTACCAGACAAACTCAAACTGTTCAACTATTGTTACCAGACACACTCTTTTACCAGATTGCAAGACTTTTTTAGGGTAGCATCAGAAATCAAACCCGAACCCCAGCTAGTTTAACAATACACCGATTTGAAAAATGGTCTGCATAGGAGTCCGGGACTCGCAGTTTATCGAATTCAGGACGTTAAAATTCATATCAAAATAGTTTTTGTAAATGTAATGTTTTATGTGAGTATTCTTTGTAAGCTGTATTAGAATTTATTCATAAATAACCAATTTCTAAAGCTGTACTAGAATTTATTCATAAATATACAATTACTGAAATAAAAAGTACCTTACTAAGTTAACTAGTAGAAATAAAGCTGAATTAAATCTGGATTCATCTTATTCGATATAATATCGGCTTTACGAGTTTATCACCTCATCTTATTTTCGTCCCAGTTTTATACGCTAGTTCTGTACAATGGGATAAAAATATCCACCAGCCTTTGTAGTAGTCGTACGTACACACGGACTATTTCTGGCCACTTATAAAATTTCTATTTTTGTCAAAATATGTATTAAGCACTTCACAATCGCGAAAACTTTTACGTTGAACCGAGCATAAAAGGAAATACTCGTACAATATTATTTTATGACTTTTGACTGTTCAGCTTTATGGAAACCAGGTATTTCATTATACTTAAGTGTGTTGTATTACACTTGTAATGTAACATAAAAAAATAAGACGTAATTTAACCACGAAACACCCATTGAACGGTTTGATATTTTGCACTAGGATTGACTTATGCTTTTTCAATTTAATGTAGATGACCTTCGTGGCCTAGTTGGTAAGACGCTTGTTTCCCGACTCGGAGGTTGCGGGTTCGATTCCCGATGGAACCCAGATTAAAAAATAAAGGATTCCAGTCTGGTTTTCATTTCAGACCTCTTTATCATATTTCTGGTTGGCTGGAAGATATTGCCACATGGCAATAAGTGCGCCAAGTTGTACAGTATACAACGAAAGTGTAATATAGCACTGGTTGCGCGGTAACGCACTGGGCTGAAAATTGCCTTGTCGAACTTCGCACTGTGCTACTCCCATTGAATTACACTGGCATTTTTCCTCCTAGTATTCGGGGGGTATAAGGATATCTATGCCATTGGTCATATCTATTCTTAAAAAAAAGACAAAGTTATGCTGGCATGCTCTGGTCGTCTCACTTCGGTATGCTGTCGGATCCAGTACATCGGTGGGGCTGGTGAATTTGCTGGTGTGTAACGGTTCACTCACTTAAAACAAACTTCACGACCCAGCTTCGCTTTCCAACTGAATTGATGTAGACATTTCGTATTTCGAACGCTTTTAGCTTATTTAGCAGTCTGGTCTTCATGGTCCAAGTCTCAACACCATCAAGTAGAATATACCATATACGTATATGGTATAGCCCATATAACCCACGCGTGAAGGAATTCATATTTTGAATGCTTCCAGCTTATTTAGCAATCTGCTATTCGTGACCTATGTCTCAACACCATAAAGAAACCTCTCAGACGACCTCCGTGGCCTGGTGGTAAGACAGTTGTCTGCCGATCCGTAGGTTGCGGGTTCGCTCCCCACTGGAACCCAGATTTTTTAAATAGGATTCCAGTCTGGTTAACACTTAGGACCTATAAAAACAGCTTTCTGGTTGATTGGAAGAGATTGCCACATGGCAATAAACTCACCAGGTTAAAAAAAACGTAGATTATATAGCATTTAATCATGCGTAGCCGAAGTTTAAGATTTAAGTCATCATTGCAGAAAACCGATCTCATCTGGAAAAATCCTGCACGTGTCAATTCAATTCGGCATCTTACTTGTCTATCTGGATCTGAGCACTTTTACCCAAAAATAAGCTCCTCCTCTATAAAACCCTTATTCGTCCTATCTTGACCTATGCTGCACCTGTTTGGGGTAGTGTGAGCAACACGGATCACCTAAAACTCCAGAGAGTGCAGATTCAAGATATCTTTTAACACCCATCCTAGAACAAACCTTACCTGACTTCACGCCGAACAGCGAGAAGAAACCATACAACACCACATCCTCTCTTGGACCGTGAAGTTCTATAAAAGTCAACAAAATCACAGCAATTCCTTAGTCGCTGCCCTGGGGGCTTACGAGAGTAAATCCGACCTACCCTTCCGTTATAAGCACAAGCTCCCGAAGCATTATCTGTTGCCTGACTAGTCCACCTACAGTATTAGCTGGGACGACCAAGGTCTGAGTGAATGTGATGGAATACAAGTAGCCTGAACGAGTGGACTTGTTTTTGCTAAATAATTAGAGTAAGAATTGTTATCTAGTTATAAGTAGTATGTAGGTGTTAATTATTTCTAAGAAATCATATATTAAGATTGTAAAAAAAATAAAATAAAATGACATGTAGGAAAATAAGATTAAGTAAGTTCATAAATTATAACATATAATTAAGATTAGTTAAGTAATAAATTTGTATATAGGTATAGCCTTGACAAATGTTTGTACAATATTTTACTTTGTTTAATAAAAAAAAACTTGTCTATCTGGGTCAAGGTCACAAGTATTTAGAAAACCACACCGTAGCCCTTTTCAATAAAATTAGTTACCAACGGGAATCGAACAGGTGATTTACTAACTAGATCACGGAAGTCACCAGGTTTACATATACGAGTAAGACAACTTTTAAAGTATGTACTATAAATTATATATTGATAAGATTTTTTTTCGAATTCAGAAGTTCGCTTAAGAGATTATCTGATATAGAAATGTTTGTATGTATTCTTGGTATACACGATTCTAAAATATACGATTCTAAAATTCTTGGTATACACGAGTGTAGATTCTAAAATATAATGGGATTTCAGGAAATGAAATCGACGGCTATCTAAGCAAGAAATCAACAATTTATGTAACAGGCTCTTAATTCAAGACCTCCCAAGCTTAAACATTATAGACCTTAAGTCTACACGAAAACATAAAAAAATGTAATTTTTTATGTTTGTTTTGTAAAGTATTTAAGTAAATTTGTAAAGTATTTATGTAAATTGAACCAATTTTGCACGTATTATTATAGAAATTTACCATAAAAAATCAATATATATATATATATATATATATATATATATATATATATATATATATATATATATATATATATATATATATATATATATATATATATATATATATATATATATATATATATATATATATATATATATATATATATATATATATATATATATATATATATATATATATATATATATATATATATATATATCTATCGTGGATGCATATCACCCCACGTATTGGGGAAAGCAGGGAAAACTTCATGCAGTGGGTTATTATTAATGAATGATGATTTATCATCTTCTCTACATTATACAATATACAGTTTGGTGGCCTTATTTCCAAAGCATGATCTCTTGAAACCAACCAGAAAATTATCTAACCATTTTGTTTTCAATGTGGAGTGAAAGATTTACGTTCGAGCTTTATTACAAAGAAAATAGTGTGAAAACCGAATCGTACGATAAAAAAAGAAGTCAAAAATGTAAACATACTAATTTCAACTGCGTACAGGAGAGGGTATTAGGAAAAAAATATTATGGGAGGACAAGGAAATATTCTACGACAATTAAAGGAAATATAATACGTTTTGAGTCACTGTTTGAATCACATCAATGAAAGCAACGTTAAAAGCTGGTTTCAGAGCTTACACTAAAGACAGGATGACGTAGAAGATTGAGCAGAGTGTGTCCATGATTGGACAGGCGCTTAACTTCGATGAGATATGATGTTGCATTCTTCATTATTGGACTAAAATTGGACTTAAAAGTTATGATGGATAGATGTTGTATTCTTAACTATTGTACTAAAGTTCCCAAATACGATCTGAAATTGCATGTATGTAATTTTCAAAATTTAATGAAGTTTTCAAACATACTGTGATGACAATGATTACATGGTATCAACTAAAGAAATTAAACCTGTTTTAATAAACTAAATTAATTGGTTCAAAACTCTAAAACATTTAACTACTTTTCACTTCACATTTAATTTGGATTAAATAAATATCCAATCAATGAAGCGAGAACGTTGAAGTATTCCATCGTGTCTTATAAATTATATAACGTCATGACGAGTTATGCAGCCTTCATAAAAAGTTACATAAATGGAATACGTACAGATTCTGACGACTGGAATTTAGTCCAAGGTAGAAGGTGGGATAGGAGTCCATGAGGTGGTCGGGTATGCGTGGGGCCCCGTAGCAGTAGCGGGCATCCGGGCGCAGGGCGCAGGACGAGGGTGGCGGGTATTTCAGAATGAAACTGACCCACTTTCAGTGGGCGCACCCTTTTACCCCGCGCAACCCGCAGACCCGCGCTTGATCTATTGCACTCGTATATGCAAAAGAGATCTACCCCACATTACACATTTTTTTATAAATTCATAATAATCTAAATATATACCCAAATTTATTTATTTATTTTACATTTGATACTCAAGTTCATTAAATAACAAGAAAAAAATAAATGATTAAACGTCTAAATATAGCATAATGGCTACAAGAATAATGTTACTCATACTTTTCTGTGAAGTGGCTCTGTAATATCTACAAAGTATACTGAGGAGTTTATCCATCGAGAGATGGAATAAATCGATATTGGAAAATTCATTCAACAAGGTCATTCCATGTGCAAGTGGTCATACTTTTAACAGCTTAATTCGTGAATAGGGTATCGAAATTCTTAATTCACTATGGTGCAAATAATTATCTGATATTTTAAACAGAAGTTCAATCAATAATCAAGGGCACAGACAGTGATGCCAATGCCAGAAATCTAATGAATTAGCAGACTTAAATTATTGGCATGCTGGCTTTAAATATAATTTTCTTTTCACAATACCCCATTTTGCCTAACTTTATTGAGTAGCGTTTCTAAAAAAACAGGTAGATGACTTATATAGCGCTGTGCGTATTACGATATATCAAGATGGCATTGGATCTTATTTCATAATTGACATCTAACAAGTGCCACTAACTGAATATGGTGTGAAAGTATATTGGAACCAGAGCTAATGCTGCTTCTGATGTTTGGACGATATCAAGATTATTACTCGTAATATTTTAATTATATATAATAATGCCTTAAAAAGATAAATCTAACGAGTCTAGCAAATAAAAATTTCAATTATTCATATGGTATTCTTCTACTTATTCAAATTGGTGATTCAGATATATTGAAGAGCGTGGCTGAGAAACAACATTGTCTTCGGTTTCTTCAATCGAGCCTCTGAATTTAGAACCACTGCAGTAGGCACGGGATTTGTTATTCTTAATTGCACGTGTTAGCAATACTACCGCACGTATAGAAGCAACATCGAGCAACATAGCGTGTAGCTATTAGATAACCCTTTAAGTAGATAAAGACCTTTGGGTAACATCGGTAACTGAACCTGACATAAGTTGATTATTTATTTATTTTTTATTTATTTATTTATTTTTTCAAAACAGGCTTAGCCCAATTACATTGAAAAATACAAGACATTAAAAAAGAAGAAAAATTACAGGGAAAATTTTTTTTTAAAAAATTATATAAAATAAAAAATAATGCATATGTATACAAACGAGTATTTACACACAAACGTATGTTACATATATATTCAGTCACTTAAGTATGTTGATGAGTGCTTTCTAACGCGCTTAATCTAAGAAGAAAATTTACTTTTGCTTTTGGCAATGTGATAAGAAGAGTTAAGGCCCTTCCAACAGGCATAGCGGCTGGAAGACCCGTTCTTGCGTATGTTATTGAGAACAGTTCCTGCCGGCGCAGTCTAGTGTAATTGTTAGGAACATTTAACGCTAATCTTTGTAGTAATGCTGGACAGCTCACAACTCCTCGAACGAGTTTGACAACGTATACCAAGAGACGCAGATCTCTTCTTACGCTCAAGGAGTTATACCCGAGCATGCCCAGTAGAAACTGCGTAGGATATAGCCACGGATAGACACCAAACTCACTCATGTAGAGATATCGTAGATATTTTTTTTGTACTTTCTCCACCATGAGCGAGTTCTGCGCCCCCACCGGGCTCCAAATGCAAGCATTGCTTTCTAGTTTGCTACGGATCAATGAATTAAACAACGTTTTGAGCACCAATTGGTTTTCAAACGACTTAGAGATTCTCATAACAAATCCTAGAGTTTTATAAGCTGAGTTGCACATAACTTCTATGTGAGGACCAAACGCGAGATTGCTGTGGAACAAGACACCCAGATCTTTAATATTATCTGTGCGGGGTATAGGTATAGATTCTAGTGTATATCTATGGAATTTCAAGACGTGTGAGCGATGATACGACATAATTTTGCACTTTGATGCATTGAAATATAATTTATTATTGTGGCTCCACTCACAAACGTTGTTGAGATCTGCCTGTAGGTCTAAGCAGTCGGTATAAGAACGAATTTTTTGAAAGATTTTGAGGTCATCAGCAAATAGAAGAAACGTGGATTTTTTTATAACTCTACCTATATCATTAATAAAAATAAGAAATAAGGTAGGTCCAAGATTAGACCCCTGCGGAACACCTGAGTAGGCAGTGAAGTAATCGGAATTGTAGATTCCATGTGAAACAAATTGTTTTCTATCTGTAAGATAATCTGACAGTAGCCTTAGTAAGTTACCTGGGATCCCAAGTTCACTCATTTTTTCTAATATTTTTTTGTGATTGACGCGATCAAAAGCTTTTGCAAAGTCATGATACGAACAATCAATCTGATTGCCACTATCTACAGCCCTTGAAACATAGTCGGTGAAGACCATCAGATTGGATTCAGTAGATCTGCCTCTTCTGAAGCCATGCTGCTCATCAATTATATATGGGTCCACTAACGACCTTAGTGTGCGATCCATAAACATTTCTAGGAGCTTAGCTATTGAAGAAAGTATGGCGATAGGTCTGTAGTTGGTTATATCGTCCTTAGAACCATTTTTAAATATGGGAATCTTACCAACTAGGCCACAAACCAACTTAAAAAACAGACTAGGATTTTACGTTTGGTCACTATCGGGAATTAAACGCAAAAAAATTGAAAGAGACAACTGATCTTTAATAATTTTAATTTAATCTTTGGCCAGGGATGTCGATATAAAAAATATTAGTTTTAGATTTATATAAAAAATATTAGTTTTGTTTTTCAAGTTTTTGTTTATTAACTAGACCATAAGCAAGTACAAGTTTCATTATAATTTTGTACATTCACAAGATCATAAGCAAATACAAGTTATTTTATAATTTTGTCTCATCTTGTTTCTAGTGTTTAGACGAAACTTTTGAATTTTTTTACAATATGGCGAGCTTACTGTCGTATGATGATCTCTTCCAACACATCAGAAATATGTTCAAGAGATCTTTTAAGTGAAAATCAGACTGGAATCCTTTTAAAAAAATCTGGGTTTTAACACGAACCGAACCAGCAACCTCTGGTTAGGAAGAAAGGCGTCTTGCCAACTAGGCCGTGGAGGTCGTCTACATTCATTTACACTTTTTTATTTCTACAATAAAATAAACAAAGCGCTCGCACAATAGTAAAATTAAACCAAAAAGAGCATTGTGTCATATTAATAATATTTCTACAATAAAATAAACAAAGCGCTCCCACAATAGTAAAATTAAACCAAAAAGAGCATTGTGTCATATTAATAATATTTCTACAATAAAATAAACAAAGCGCTCCCACAATAGTAAAATTAAACCAAAAAGAGCATTGTGTCATATTAATAATATTTCTACAATAAAATAAACAAAGCGCTCCCACAATAGTAAAATTAAACCAAAAAGAGCATTGTGTCATATTAATAATATTTCTACAATAAAATAAACAAAGCGCTCCCACAATAGTAAAATTAAACCAAAAAGAGCATTGTGTCATATTAATAATATTTTCTATGCATATTTTTAATAATAAAAATTTGTATTTTTTATAATTTTTAACTTTGTCGTAGATTTTTTTTCGTGTGTGACGTTTGGTATACGGGCTATAATAATAGTAAAAATACAATTTATATAGCGCCGTCTAGAGGACAGGCTCTTTACTGAAGGACGTTCTAACTCGGATTTGGAGCACACTACTCGTATTATTGTCAAATTTAAAATATTACAAAATAAATATACAAGAGTTGAGTCTACTATCTATCATAATTAACATTCCTAGTCAAGGCCTTTGCCTTTATTTTGTATAAATGCGGTTTATGGGTTGGATATTTGTTGCATAAATGTGTCCAGTCCAACTCGTGAATAGGTATACCCGCCGAAACCACCTGTCACCTGTCCCTCACACTCGTTTGCTCATTTTTGATGAATTAAAAGGTGAATCGTGTACTCCTTGTGAAAATGTACCTTGTGAAAATGGCCGATTCTCATTTCGTATTCATATTGATGATCCTAATATAGTAAAGAACGTGACCGGGAGATATTGTTTTCAGACCCAGTAATCGATCTATCGGGTTTAGAACAGCTGGAATTGACACGAAATTCGCGATTGTCCAATACACGTGTTGGTAAAACAACCCTACACAAATGAGGGACGATATTAATACATGTAATCAGTGCGTACAAACATTGTTACCAGGTGACTCTTCTATTCCCTCTTTTACCAGACTGGAAGCCTTGTTTTGGTACTATCGGGAATCCGAAACTCTCGGGTGGAAGTCAAGCGTTTTACCATCTAGGCCTCAGTGGTCGAGGGTGGGAATTACAATCTAAAAACTTTACGTTACACATAATAATGGACATTTAAAGGAAAAAATAAATATTCAGAAAGACAGTTTTTTGAATTCTTCGTTTAGCAGAGACAACAGAGAATTTAACATATAATTCCTAGTTTAGCAGAGAACACAGAGAGTTTAACTTTTAATTCCTAGTTTAGCAGAGAGGACAGAGAATTAAATTTATTATTCCTAGTTTAGCAGAGAGGACAGATAACACTAGTTAACAAATTTAAACTTTTTGTCTGTAACAGAGATTAAATTAGCTGATTCTTATTAAATTAACCCTGCTGATTACGAAAATCGCAGTGAAAAGTTTGTAACACGTAATTTTTTTGTGTAACAGAAGGGGGAGTGTTTTAATAAAATAAGTACGTTTTTGTATATTTCAAAAGTCGTAATTACAACAATGAAAATAAATAAATTCCTGAAATGCTAAATTTAGACACAGAATACAATGTTGTTACATAGGAAAATAAAAAAGCAAAATAAAAAACATTACTATAAGAAAAATTGACCTTATACACCATTTTTTTGTTAAAAAATAGCATTTTTTATAAATTTGATCGAATCAACTTTTTTTTAGAGATTGTATATTAAATGAAATAAAAACTCAAATTAGATAATTTAGAAGCCCCTACATTACAGTTAACAACCATAAACAGATTACTGGAAAGCAGGAAGTGTATTTTCAGTGACATTCGACATCCTGGTTTCTGGTAACTGCAAGAGTTCTTGTACAAGCTGTTCGTGATTGTCAGCTTGATTATTACCTAGGAAACCACTAACAACTCTTCCAAAAGCTTTTCAAGCTTCTAGTTCTTCAGCACTTCATTTTTTCGAACTTTTTCATCTTTCAAAAGTTTCAGTCAAAAACTAATTTCAGGTTTTTCTCTGAAAAGGTACGTGATGGAAAATTTTCAATTTCATATTCGTTATCAGCACACAAAAAATGACCTAAAATGACCGTTTTCACCCTTGTTACAAAAATCTTGTTAACTAGTGAATTTAACTTAAAATTCCTAGTTTAGCAGAGGACAGAGAATTTAAGTTCTCCGGCATGGCTTAAATCTTTTAAATTATTTCTTATAACGCCTTTTTTTGTTTCTTGCAGCTCCTTATTTTAGATCTTATTATTTGATAAAGAAAAAACAAATTAAGAATTCTTATAGCGCTGTTTCATAACGTCGGTTACTATATGAGATCACGAAATTTTCCCTTCCAATTTTTTTGACTAGGCTGCTACTGAGCGTCAAGTAAGTGACAACACGTGTTATATTTGTTGATTTATTATATACAAGTATTTAAGTTTTTCGTCTTAAGAAGCCTTGAATATAATGGAATAATATTATAGGTATAATTCCATTCAAAAGTTCTTACGTTCAAATTGTATCCTTATTGGCCACATTCTTAAAAATTGTCTGAAAATATTATAGTATGACATTTTTAAGATAGTCTTCTGCTTAAAAATTGCGCACAGCTTCCATAATCACTTGAAAAATATTTAATAATTTTTCCAAATTTTTTAACATAACTCATGCAGTTTTTTCTTATCTTCTTTACATGCTCCGTGCTAAACGACATACCTCGAAGCTGGTGTATCACCTATCTCCATCCCTCCTAGTCCTGGGCCTCGTTGAATGCAGCGTTCAAAGAGAATCCTGTTAACTACATTATTTAGTTCTTCCATCTAATAAGACACCTTCTTCTTGCTTGTTCTCCATCCTTATCCCCATAATCACCAGCTTCTTCAGTATTTTGTTATTCTTTCTGAAAACATATCCAAAGTACGCTAAAAAATCGTATATGTTGTCGAATGTCTGATTTTTGGATGATAGAATTTATTATATATTTTTCAATGACACACGATTAAACTCAATACAAAATGGTAAATATGCTATAATTACATATAAATTTTTTTCCTCAAAAAATTTCGTTGCCTGCTTACCAAATATTATATTATATGTGAGTTATACAAATGCAAAAACTTGAATTTTCTTAATAAAGGCCACAGCTGAAACTCGACTATATTTATTCATAAAAATCTGTTATATTGAATCGATTTCCCTTTTTTCATCTTTTTTGGGAGGTCTTATGAAAATTAATGATTATATATGAACACAGCATACATATATTACAGTTCACTTACAACCGAATATGTTACTATCACATATCGGAAGATATATAAAGGTTTCTTTGTATTGAGCATTCCCTTTTTAAAATTTCTGCAATTTTCCAACTAAATATATATACAGTTTTTCTAAATGTATGCAGATGCGGAGAAGTAATTCATATAATATATTGATCGCAGCCACAACCTTCCAATCTTTACACTTACTTTATTATATTTTTTGTAATATTTTTAACCTTTCGCTAAAAGCGATTCTGATTCTCGCGTTAGAGCAATTTTGAGAAGATTCTGCTTGTCTATATAAATTGTCTTTTCAAATATATGATGAAAGCTGTTAATATACATATAGTAGTGAGATTCATGGGTACACTGCGAGAGATCGCGAAGACTTCAAACTTACGAAAATCAGAAAGGCTGAATGTCACAATAAAATTTATTAAAAAATATTCAAAATCTTTAATTTGTTTGTATTACATTTTCGTTGCATACGGTGCAACCTGACAGTTTTATTGTCATTTGAAAATTTATTTCCACTAACCAGAAATATGAGTGGTCTATGTGTGAAACTAGATTGATGCCCTTTTTAAAAACGTGGGCACCATCGGAATCGAACCCGCAACTCCTAGTTTGGGAGACAGGCGTCTTACCAACTAGGCCATAATCATCATCAACGGGATGTTATCTTATTCATTATTAAAATCCTGGTTTTATTTTAAAACTTAATTATATCTGATTTCATTTAGTAGAGCTTATAAATTGCAATTTATATGGTTAAAACCCTCCAGAGGGGAATTTTATATCGAAACAGCACTATACTTGAAATAATAATACTAGTTAAAAAGGTTTTTGTAACAAGGATGAAAATGGCCATTTTAGGTCAATTTTTGTGTGCTGATACCGAATATGAACTTGAAAATGATCTATCACGTACCTTTTAAGAGAAAAACTTGAAAATAGTTTTTGACTGAAACTGAAACTTTTGAAAGATGAAAAGTTCGATAAAAAAATTAAGTGTTGAAGAACTAGAAGCTTGGAAAGCCTTTGGGGAAGAGTTGTTAGTGATTTCGTAGGCAATAATAAAGCTGACAATTACGAACAGCTTGCACAAGAACTCTTTCAGTTACCAGAAGCTAGGATGTCGAATCTCACTGAAAATACACTTCCTGCATTCCCATTTAGACTTTTTCCCAGAGAACTTAGGAGCTTTAAGTGATAAATAAAAGGAAATATTCCATCAGGATATTCACAGAATGGAACAACGATATCAAGGAAGGTGGGATTTTAATATGATGGGGGACTTCTGTTGGTTTTTTTTAGAGACCGTGACACAAAGTACAAGAGGAAAAAATAATTCTGTGTCTAAATTTAGTATTTCAGGAATTTATTTATTTTCATAGTTGTAATTACGACTTTTGAAATGCGCAAAAACGTACTTATTTTATTAAAACACTCCCCCTTCTGTTTCATAAAAATGTTACGTGTTACAAACTTTTTTCTTTCGATTTTCGTAATCAGCAGGGTCGATTTAGTAATAATCAGCTAATTTAATTTCTGTTACGGACAAAAAGTTTAAATTTGTTAACTAGTTTAATTATTTCATTTATGGACAGCAAAAAAGTAATACAAGAAAAACACACAATAAATATTATATTTCACATGATTCCCAACAAACAATCCTTACCAGACACAAGGTTTGGTCTCATCTTGAATGATCTTTCCGATTAGGCATCCTTCGAGTAATAAGAGAAGAAACCAGTCAGAGGCCATCACATTTGTTTTTCAGTCCATACCTTTACATGGAGGCCGATGTGTTGAGTAAGATAAAGAGGAGCACTCTGAGATGGTTAGGAAAGAATGAATGAAGAATATTAACAAAACAAATATACAATGCAAATGTGAGTGGAAGGCGCGGTAAAGGAAGACCAAGAAAAGTATAGTTGCATCTAGTGTATGATAAATGAAAGAATGAAGTTATAAAAGTCATAGAAATCTTAGGAGTTTTATGAGAAGTATGGGTGTAGAAGAGGCAAAATATGTGTGTTGCAATAGGAAAGCCTGGCACTCTCTCCTCTCTGCCTACACCTACGGCGAGATTACGTGACGGTTTGTATATATATGCACCTTCACATCGTCGTTGAGCATCCCCTCCCATTCCAACGCCAATTCAGTTGGAAAGCATAACTGGGCCATAGACAATCAGAGCTCACCGGCATATTTTTTCATAATTTTTTTTGAAGATTAGATATGACAGAAGTCATAGATATCTTTGTACCCCCAAATACTATGTGGAAATAATGCCTGTGTCATTCGAGGGGAGAAGCACATCGCAGGGTTCGAATCGGCGACCTTCCATACGGAAGTCTAGTGTGTTACCGCGCGGCCATGCGCCTCACCTTCACAAACATTTATTATGATTAAGCTTTTACATGGTATTACATATCATATATTTATTATTATTGAAGTCAGATGACTAGTTGGCTTATATAATAATATTAATAATACCTTAGAGATGGCATGGACCAATGCTAGAATGCAAAGGGGAGTCCTTCTTGAGTAGTGAGCCAGTGCACCTCTGACGTCAGAGCGCAGTGGGTAGTAGGTCATGCAGAGCGGAATGTAGGTCAGCCCAGCCGGGTGCGGCGAGGTCCTGTTCCCCGGAGGTACTAATAATGTTATATCAAATACACTATTACGCTGACGTCATACAGACAGCGGGTGGAATAACGGCTCAGAAGGGACATCATTTCGAAAAAGCGGTATTCTAAATTCTAGGGAAACGCATTGTGTCTGAGAAATATTTCTTAAAAGAAAAATAGAACTTTAAGTTCCGTTCTTTATCAGTTAATTAATTGGTTGTTTCAAATCGATCCAATAGGTCGGGGTATGATGCTGGTTGGACGTTGCTGGTCCTGTGGCGTGGAATAGCCTCCTTATTAGTGTGAGATATATGGGTGGCCTATACAGCTTTAAGGAGGATTTAAAGGCAACCGTAGGAATGGGTAAAAATAAATAAATATATAATAAATAAATAAATACAGGTTTGTTGATAGCAACATAGTATGTACATAATACATTTAGACACATTTCAAGAACACATTAAAAAGATAATACATTAAAAAACAGAAACTATCAAAAGGTCTGGGCTCATCTAATAACATCCCCCCGGCCAAGATACACCCCACCAATATAGGGCGAGCCCAGCCACGGGGACACCAGATGTTTTGCAGACCACACTCTTGAACACGTAGAACAAGAAGATAAAAAAAAACACAGAAAATAAATAATGACAAAAAAAATACATTCAAAAGAGAAGACATTAAAAGGCCCGGGCTCCTCCCACAAACATTCCCCCAAAAATATAGGTAGAGTTGGACAGAGGGCCATAATTTCCTATTCCGATACACGAAATTTCGTATCTTCCACATCCACACACCTTCTAATACAGTTGCTACATTTTTTTTCCTTCTTATTTTCCTTCTTTCAAAATATTATTTACTTGCTTACTATCAGACTTTCCTTGGATCTCTACCACGCCTTTTACTTATATTTGCATATCATATTAGTTTTTTTTGTATTTCTTTTTTTATTCGTTCCACGTGGTCAAACCATTTCAAACTGTGCTTCTTCATCTAACTAAACAAATCAGTTTTAAGTTCACACTCATCTCTAATTCCTTTAATACATATTCTGTCATACATTGTCGTCCCATGAATTCTTCTAGTTGTACGCATTTCTACAGCATTTATTCGGCTCTTATCAGTCATAAGATTAAATACAGTGGTGCGGCTGGTGAGTTTGCTGGTGTGCAGCGGTCACTTACTTAAAGAGGAACAAAAAAAAAGAAACGAAAAAACTTCACTGCACAACTTCGATTGACTTGACGTTGGAATGGCCCAGCAAACAACGACAGTGTATTGAACAACCAGGGTGCCGCTAAAATGCAAGATTGTCCATGACGAGATACCATATATTAAAGAAGAGGAAGCAGAAGAAGTGTGGATAGAAAAGGGGCGAATGTTTGTTTTGCCTGCCTACTCCACAAGGGACACGCCGTGATGATATGTACGAGTACTCGTATGTATGTGGATTTTAGATTCTTCAACTTTGCGCCCTCGTTGGTGTTATTAAAAACCAATACGTATTTATAGTAATGTGACTTGATTTTTTCCCCCAATGCTACATCAACATGACCAATAAATTTCTCCACGAATGTTCCCCTTCTCACTGTCTGGTAAATTTTCTCTAAATAATATTTTCGTGTAAGGACATATGTAACTAGTTTTTTAATTACTTCAAACATCGAATAAAGAAGGAGCAGACCGATCTGAGATGGTTTGGGTATATAGAACGAATGAATCAAGGTCTAAAATAAAAAATATAAATAGTGGAAATGTGAGTAAAGGAAGACCAAGGAGAGTATGGTTAGATAAAGTGAATGTTTTTGAACGAAGGATACGTAAAAGTCATAGAAATCGTAGGAGTTGTATGAGGTGCATGGATATAGATAAGGTGAAGGGTTTTATCATACATAAATAAATAAAGTTATTGGGTGTTAACATAAGTTGTGTCCGTTTTTTCCAAATTTAAAAATGAGGACCAAAAGTAAAACAAAATGGTAAAGGTTATACTTTATTTGAAAGAAACTTTTCTGCTCTACAAGATATTGTGTTTGCTTTTACGTTACATATATTATTTTATTTGATTACAAGCCTTCAAAATGGAATGTCAAGTAGACGAAAGGGAGCTTTTTCGACACCTCCTTCTGTTCGCGTTCGATCGGGGGATTAAAGCTGCCAATGCTGCTCGCGATATTTGCGAAGTATACGGTGAAGATGCTATGAATTAAAGGACAGCTCGTCGATGGTTTTTGCGTTTCAAAGACGGTAATTTCGACCTGAAAGACATGGAGCGTTCCGGACGACCAGTGAACTTCGACGAGGACCGCTTAAACCATATTATTTATGAAGATCCTCTTCAAACGTTTATCATCACCATTTTCAAACCATTTTTCATCACCAGTAATGGCCATGCGTAGCTCGATGACGCGCGAGCAAACCAGCAGAAATTGTCGAACGTTGATTTTTGTTGTTTTCACTCAAAACATGTGGAACCTAAGCGCCGAACATCTGGACTTTTCCCATTGATTTAAGATGGCGGTATACAGTCATGTGACTACAATTCATCTGCTCAGACAATTCTACGGTGGTTTGAATTGGATCTTCATGAATAATATGGTTTAAGCGGTCCTCATCGAAGTCCACTGGAGGTGTCGAAGATGCTCACTTTCGTCTACTTGACATTCAATTTTGAAGGCTTGTAATCAAATAAAATAATATATGTAACGTAAAAGCAAACAAAATATCTTGTAGAGCAGAACATTTTCTTTCGAATGACGTGTAACCTTGACCATTTTGTTTTACTTTTGGTGCTCATTTTTAAATTGGAAAAAAACGGACACAACTTATGTTAACACCCAATATAATTAAACATTGAAACATTATTTAATCCGCTTCAAAAATTTATTTAACCCAAATAGTTTTAAGTCATATATGACTCATATTCAGGGGTATTCTGAACTAACGTTAGTTCGGAATTTTTAATTATATTTGAATATTTATTTTTCTTTACTTCTATTTTGGATATATGTATTGTATTATAATTTTGCTGTATACAGCCCAACCTGGCGCGCTAATTGCTATGTGGAAGTCTATTCCAACTTACCTTAAAAATCTCCAACGAGGTGTTAAGTGAAAATGGACAGGAATATTAAAAAAAAACTGCGTTTAAGCCGCAATGAAACCCACAATCTCTGGGTTGAAAGACTCATTTTTATTAACTAGGCCATGGAGGTCGTTTTAACGTGCTCACCTTAACAATAATAATAATTGGAAAACTGTTTCCAAAATTAATTACAATGAATGAAAGCATACTCAGAGATATTGGGATATAGTCTTTCGCCTCTAGAAATCACAACGTCTGTAGTGATTTTTCTTCTGTGTGTTAACATGCACCAATATGGGAGGCAGCGATTTGTAAGGGTTCCGCGCTTTTATTCAATATATGATATGTTTTAAAGAGAAAAAAATGACATATTTTAATTCCAAATCAACTGCAGTTTATATTTTTTGTACTGCAAACGTCTCAAGGACAAATCGTTGCCTCAAGAATTTACAACACATTCCTTAAGGGAGGTTGTGGATTTTTATAATGTCGCACCTTCAAATTTATAAAAAATATATAATATGGTTGCTTTTTGACAGGGGTAAAACGAGGAGTGATGAACTTTTGGAAGTCTTCACATAGGTTCACAAACTGATTCGAAAGTAGTTTGTAATGAGGAGTTGTTGAACATGATTTTGATATGGTAGTTGAGATTATGATGCAATTAAAATGTTGTATTTCGTAACTTGGGATTTAAGTATGGGAATATTCAGGCAAGTGTTTTAGTATTTAGGACAAATACAATATATTGAATTCGTGATTAAGGGTTGAGATCATTTCGTCATAGGTAGAAGTGGTGCTGTATATAAAAAATACAGTTTTTTTCATTATATTGTACAGTACTTGTATTTTATAGTTTACCTTTCTATTATAAATGTGTCAATTGTAAATGTTGTATTTTAAATACTGAAAAAAATGAACGTTTGTTGGCGACGTCGAACGTTTTTGACAATGGTCAAAAAACACAGAAGTACATACGGATTTTTTCCTTGGCAACTCTTTTTTGTGTTTAGTTAGTTCAATTTTTCACAAGTTTTATTAGTTCAATGAGTTTTTATATGCAGAAAAATTGCTAAAATCTCGTTATATTTTCAAAATATTATATATTATCACGTTACGTTTTGATTGCTCCCCTTGATTCTTTTCACTATAACATTTATGATTGTGGAGGTTATGGTTTGGATTCCCGCTGGTACCTGAGATTTAACTTAATTCCTATCTAAAAAATGATGGTTGGAAGAGATTGCTACATAGTAATAAATCAAACCGGTTGTATTGTATCCAACGAGAATGTAATTGAATACAATAATAATACAATACACGACGTGGACCATTTTAATTGTTGTGGAAAAGAGTAGTAAAAATGCCATAATTCTTGTGGAAAATAATAATAAAAAAAATGTTTTTTGTATTTTTTAAAGAATTATTAATTGTTCGTAAAATCGTAAAAATTAGCTGCAAAGATTTTTTTTCGTTGAAACGTATTTCTTCTCGTTGAACTTCGAGTGTTTTATATAAATACAATTTTAATTTCGTTTTATCTATTTTTTTAACCTAAAAAAACAATTTCATGCTAAATCTACTAGAACAATTTGCCCATTTAATGTTAAATGGGTGGGTGTCGAAAAACTGACTAAAAATGTACAATGCACGCGTGAGTGAAAGTCATGGGAGAGGAAGACGGATAAAAGTAGGTTGAACCTAGTGAATGAAATTTTGAAAGAAAGAAAGGTAAGATAAACTGTATGAAAATATTTATGGATGTGGAGGAGGCAAAGGAAGTATTGTATTAATATAACACTGAAAAAGTTAAAACAAAACAAAGCCGCAGGATGCGATCAAACAACCAAAATACTATCAAATGGAATTATTGACAACCTTATGGTGGGCTTTACAAGAGGGTGTCGGCTGAAATACATCTGATGTCGCCGCGGCTGGGTATCTCGGCCGAGGGGATGTTATGAGATGAGCTTTAGTTAGCTTCTCTTTTAAATGTGTTTTCTGCTATTTATCTGGAGATATACGAGAAATGTGATTTTGGAATATATTTAAATACTAGTTGCAACCCGTGAAATATTCACGGAAGTAAAACAAATTCTACATTTATGAAAATATTCGTATATATTCATAAATGTAAAATTTGTTTATATATATATATGTTTATTTAAGGTTTTCAGTTACTTCGCGAACTGTAAATATTGGATTCTGACATCAGATCTACCTGGAGATCCCTCAGCAGCTTCCTCACAGCTTTTTTTTTTTTTTTTTTTTTTTGGCCTGGATGACTTTTTAGTAACATTGTTCTCTGTTTTGGATATACAGGAGACGGTATCTATTTTTATTGGTATTTTGTGGGCTTATGACCACGTTTGAAGGCTGAGTTAAGTGCTCACTTTATGCCTAGGCAACATTCCTCATTATACCATAGATTCATCTCTATACATCATTTAAATGTTTTTATTCTTAGTGCAGACAAGATGGTTTTTAGTCTTTATGCCATTTGTTGACGAACAATGGTAAGACTTTTTTTAACAGATGTTGAGGAAACCTCTTTATTCTGTCAATATCTCATCATTGTTTGTTATACAAGCCGGATATTTTTTGGCTTTTGACAAAGCCCATTACATTTCTGTAGAGGGTAATATGTATGTAATATGTGGGTACAGAGAACAATGTTACTAAAAAGTCATCCAGGCCAAAAAATAAAAAATGCTGTAAGGAAGCTGCTGAGGGATCTCCAGGTAGATCTGATGTCAGAATCCAATATTTACAGTTCGCGAAGTAACTGAAAACCTTAAATAAACATATATAACCCTTCGCTAAAACCAAACAAAAAATCATATATATATATATATATATATATATATATATATATATATATATATATATATATATATATATATATATATATATATATATATATATATATATATATATATATATATATATATATATATATATATATATATATATATATATATATATATATATATATATATATATATATTGTAATCGGAGATTTCAACGCAAGAATCGGCGGTGTTCACAAAGATGACGAATCAGTAGGAAAATTTGGGATAGGCACCCGAGATGACAGAGGAAACAGGCTTGTGGAGTTTGCTCAAAGCAATTCACTTTGTGTTATGAATTCATTTTTCAAAAAGAAATACTCTAGGAAATGGACTTGGAAAAGCCCAACAGGTAACACAAGTGAAATCGACTTCATCCTGTCAAACAAAAGATTTACTGTCCAAGACTGCACTGTTCTCAACAGCTTTAAAACAGGCAGTGATCATCGCCTAGTAAGAGCCAAAATAAAGATCAACACCAAAACTGAACGTCTCAAAGTGATTAAGAAAAAGGAGAAAATAGTAATAAACAACGATCTACTTGCTAAAAATAAAAATGGATTCCAACTAGACCTCAAAAATCGATTTGAAATCCTCAGCGAACCACAGCTTCCGATTACAATAGAAGCAATAGCAGAACAGATAGTACAGAGTGCAACAAACTACGGCGGCTCACATCCTCAAAAAGAATCAAAATTGTCTCAGCAAACGTTAGATCTTATGAAACAAAGAAGAAAAATGATATCTACACAACCCGCTTCTACATCACCATCTTTCTCAGAGATCAATAGAATGCTACGCAAAAATATTCGTAAAGATATCCGCGAATATAACACAAAAATGGTGCAAAGGACGATTGAGAATAGAAGAAGTCTGAAAAAGCTAAAGCAAAATATGTCTTTAGGAAAACGCCACATCATTGCACTTAAACTGTCTGATAATACTGTAACCAAACAACGAGACCTTATCCTGAAGAGAGCGGAAGAATTTTATAGGGAACTATATGCCGATACAGATACTGTAACTATACCAGATACAAATCTGAATCTAGAAACAACTAAGGACGAAAATATCCCAACGATCTTGCCAGGAGAGATCAGATACGCAATCAACGGAATGAAATCCGGTAAGGCCACTGGTACCGACGGTTTGTCCATTGATGTCCTTAAACAAACAGGTCGAGAAGTGGATACCATCTTATCAACACTTTTCAACAGGTGCCTTCAAGAAAAAGACATTCCAGAAGATTGGAAATCTGCAACTATAATACTTCTCCATAAGAAAGGCGATCAAGAGGATCTTAAGAACTACCGTCCGATTAGCATGCTACCTACCCTTTACAAAGTTTTTACCAAGATTTTAACCAACCGACTCTCGAATACTTTTGACATGAACCAACCACGAGAACAGGCTGGATTCAGGAAGGGTTTCAGTACCATGGATCATATTCAGGTGCTGCGAGAAATAATGGAACGATGTGACGAATACGAACTCCCCCTGTACTTAGCCTTTGTGGACTACGAAAAGGCATTTGACTCAGTCAAAAAAGCTGCTATACTAGAAGCTCTAAAGACACAAGGCATTGATAGAGCATACACTCAGTTGTTCAATAACATCTATAAGGATGCAACAGCAAAAATACATCTCCACAAATCCTCGGAAACCTTCCGAATCGGTAAAGGAGTTCGTCAAGGAGACACTATTTCCCCAAAATTATTCACAGCTACACTGGAATACATATTTAAAAAACTAGAATGGGAAAGTAAAGGGCTGGCGATTGATGGAAAATACCTGAGCCATTTGAGATTTGCAGACGATATCGTTATATTCTCACAAAACCCGAATGATCTTCAGCACCAACTGCAAGAATTGGCAGAGGTCAGCAGGGAAGTTGGTTTAAAAATGAATATTTCAAAAACCAAATATATGATGAACGGCTTTGCTACCCCAAAACCAATAAACGTGGATGGAAAACCGCTAGAACTTGTCCAGGAATATGTGTATCTAGGCCAACTTATTTCCTTTGTAGGTGGCATATCGGAGGAAATAGCACGAAGGACCAAACTGGCGTGGAGCTCATTTGGACGTTTGAACAACATCTTCAAAAGTAATCTCCCAATATCCTTGAAGCGAAGGGTCTACAACCAGTGCATTCTTCCAGTACTTACGTATGGCTGCGAGACATGGACGCTCACAGTAAAGAACACGCAAAAGCTCCAGACCGCACAAAGGAGCATGGAGAGATGCATGTTAGGATATACTAAAAGAGACCGTAAACGAAACACCTGGATTCGCAATATAACAAAGGTAGAAGACGTTATAAAGGTGTGCAAAAGAATGAAGTGGCAATGGGCCGGACATGTAGCCAGAATGTCAGACTCCCGATGGACATCCGAAATAATCCAATGGTATCCAAGAGGCATAAAGAGGCCTAGAAGAAGACCGAAGGTACGCTGGATGGACGAAATCAGGAAGCATGGCAGCATCATGTGGCATCGGCGAGCAAATGACCGAACTGTTTGGAGTCAACTTGGGGAGACCTTCATCCAGCAGTGGATCGACCCTGGTTGACAATGATGATGATGATGATGATATATATATATATATATATATATATATATATATATATATATATATATATATATATATATATATATATATATATATATATATATATATATATATATATATATATATATATATATATATATATATATATATATATATATATATATATATATATATATATATATATATATATATATATATATATATATATATAATATATATATATATATATATATATATATATACATACACACATATATACATATACGAGTACATTCACACATGTATTCAAAGTCACTTAACATAAATACGTTGATGAGTGCTTTCGAACGCCCCCAATCTTAGAAGATTTTTTAATAAGTAAACCAAGACAGTCTATGCATAAATTAA
>CATKWJ010000073.1:0-78353 GCA_949825065.1 Odontocerum albicorne
GTGTCGAAAAATCTTCATTATCATATACTCATATCGGGGTTGGCTGACAAAACAGATCTCCACTTCAATTTATCCTAACACAAATATTTTACTTTGGTCACGTCCATGCACCTCATTATGTATAATCTCCTATTATATTTTGGTCTGTCTGGACTGATGAAGTGTGAGGGGTTTGATTTCGCGTGATGTATACATATGTAATTGAGTGTCACTGTTTGTCAGGTTGATGAGAATGTACAACGGGGTTTTATATAATCAAAAATCGGAAAGAAGTATCGATTTATTTTTTCATGTCATATGTCCTCAGTGAGATACAGGCAAAAGCCTAGTTTACTAGGGACACGCCAAATGAAAGGCAATAAACCCAGATCCATTGAAATTGTGTGTCCAAATTAAATTACCTGTTATGTTTTCGCAAATTATGTATGTTTCTTGTCATGTGTAAAATAAATAAGTAAAAAATACAGACTTTTCAGTCTTCTCTTTTTCTAAATTTAATAAATTTCTTCTCGTGTTTTCTATACAAATTTTACAGCCGCCTACTTATTGTAAATTTTTCAATATTCAATCTTTGTAAGTGACCATTTCAAACCATTTCAATGTTCTTTTTTTTTTCATTTTAAGCACTTCACCGTCTTTCGATTCATATTGTTTCCAACTTTCGTCCTTTCTTATATTTACATAATTTTTTGAAATATATGCACATGCGAGGAACTACCAATTTAATGGCCATAGCTGACACTTTCCTATCCTTATACACAACTTATTGAAGTTTTCTAATGTTTTTAATCTTCAATACGATTCTTTTAACATGCAGTCATATTTGTATTTTGCATTATTCTTATAAAGATCAGAAAATAATTATGAAATATTTTAAAGCTCCTTTTGCGACATCTGTCGGAATGCGCTCGGGGCGGCCACCCCACACTGCTCCCCTCTAGTTGCGTCACTGGCGGACGGCCATATTTGCATCAGACTGAATTACTAAGTACCCATTTCGACCAATTCGTCAGGGCCGTAATATTCTGTGAAATAAAAGTTTTCTTTTTAAATTTAATTATTGTTTAATATGAATAGGACGGACCTATGTGGCTTAATTAATAAGTCTCATGACTTATGAATTGTTTTACGCGTGTTTTAATTATTGTTTAATACGAATAGGATGGACCTGTGTGGCTTAATTAATAAGCATCATGACTTATGAATTGTTTTACGCGTGTTTTAATTATTGTTTAATACGAATAGGATGGACCTGTGTGGCTTAATTAATAAGCATCATGACTTATGAATTGTTTTACGCGTGTTTTAATTATTGTTTAATACGAATAGGATGGACCTGTGTGGCTTAATTAATAAGCCTCATGACTTATGAATTGTTTTACGCGTGTTTTAATTATTGTTTAATACGAATAGGATGGACCTGGGTGGCTTAATTAATAAGCCTCATGACTTATGAATTGTTTTACGCGTGTTTTAATTATTGTTTAATACGAATAGGATGGACCTGGGTGGCTTAATTAATAAGCCTCATGACTTATGAATTGTTTTACGCGTGTTTTAATTATTGTTTAATACGAATAGGACGGACCTGTGTGGCTTAATTAATAAGCGTCATGACTTATGAGTTGTTTTACGCGTGTTTTAATTATTGTTTAATACGAATAGGACGGACCTGTGTGGCTTAATTAATAAGCGTCATGACTTATGAATTGTTTTACGCGTGTTTTAATTATTGTTTAATACGAATAGGATGGACCTGTGTGGCTTAATTAATAAGCGTCATGACTTATGAATTGTTTTACGCGTGTTTTAACTATTGTTTAATATGAATAGGACGGACCTGTGTGGCTTAATTAATAAGCCTCATGACTTATGAATTGTTTTACGCGTGTTTTTTTATTAAACATATTAGATTTGTTAATTGTACTAATTAGAAAAATCTGTAATGTGCAAAGGAAACAATTTATTCAGTTAAAATTACGTCTTTACTTGAAGAAAACGAGTTCGATTCCAGTTGGTGCTCAGTTTTTTTAAATGGGTTTCAGTCTGGTTT
This sequence comes from Odontocerum albicorne, assembly GCA_949825065.1. NCBI lineage: Eukaryota > Metazoa > Arthropoda > Insecta > Trichoptera > Odontoceridae > Odontocerum > Odontocerum albicorne. The sequence goes on from CATKWJ010000073.1 coordinate 2,054, forward strand.
CACTTCTTCTCTTGTTAAATAACGTTAGAACCCTTTAAAATGTCTAAAAAAAGGGATTATGTAAAAAAACCCTGAGGCAACTTTAAGAGCTCCTGCTTCTAATAAAAAACCGTCCTGATATTATAATAGTTAGTTGAATAAAGTATACTTTCACGTGATGAGGACGTGTGTGAGTTTTGTTGCCTCTTATGACGGTGGTATTGCCAATGCTATAGCACAGATCGCATACATACATATATATCATAATTTTTTTGATTAAATGTATTTTATATCGAAGCAAACAAATTTCGCTGTTACGTTAAAACAGATAATATTGGTTTTTTCAATTTATTGTTTTTTTCCGCTTAAGTATGTCTCCTCATCCCTTGATGATGAGGTGAAACCTTGAAACTATTAGGGTCATACCTTTATCTTAAATAGATAAAACTGTTTTTAGTCAATCAAATACAGTATTTTTTAAATTAAATTAATTACCCTACCAGTTTCAAGGTATTGTCTGTGCTTTCTTGATGAAATGTGAAAACCTTGAAACCAGCAGGGTAATTCGTATATTTACCTTAAGTGGAAAAACAGTGTTTAAGTCAGTCGAAATGACAAAATGACAATGACGAAACCCGAGGTGTATGCCTATACTAGTGGTGGGTTTACTTTTTATTTTGTTTTCTGCCATACGTTTTTGTTTTTTTTTTTTCTTTTTTTTTCTATTTATTCTTTAATCTAGATATGCGGGGGTGTGGGATGGAAGCCCCCTGATGCCCTTGCGGTCGGGCTCGCCCTACATTGGTGGGGTGTATCTCGGCCGGGGGAATGTTTGTGGGATGAGCCCGGACCTTTTAGTATCTTCTCTCTTGAATGTATTTTTTTTTGTCATCTATTTGTTTTCTGTGTTTATTTATTTTTTATTTTTTTATATATTCTTATTCTACGTGTCCAAGGGTGTGGGCTGAAAAACATCTGGTGTCCCCGTGGCTGGGTTCGCCCTATATTGGTGGGGTGTATCTTGGCCGAGGGGATGCTATTAGATGAGCCCAGACCTTTTGATAGCTTCTGTATTTAATGTATTATCTGCCATTTATGTGTTTTAGAAGTGTTATTCAAATATAATCTGTACATACTATGTTGCTATCAATAAACCTATTATTTATTTATTTGGTTATTAACTCGGCTCGATCGATTACTGGAGTCGAAGACAACCTGTCTACTGGGCGTGCTATTCAATTTGTTTGAACTACTAATTCTGATAATTTGAAGAGTACCATTCGAATGAAGAAAATAAATGGGTAAATAAATTTAAAAATCCTTGGCATTTAAAATCCCTATATCCGGCCCATTCCGTGAAAGATAAACACAGCACCGTAAGTGTGTATCCCGCAATAGCAATAGTATCCACTGCAGGCCAATATCTGCATCCGCCTATCTCTAGTAACGTCACCTTTCCCTGGGAATATTCACACACCCTGTGAGAATATATCCACAAACGTCACCACACCGCATTGTACATTTCTGTATACTATTACCCAAATACAGCCGACCCTCAAATAACAACGTTTCGATATACACCCATACCTCGCTTTATGGGCCTTCTTATTAAAGAATTTGCCTTTAACCTTTCCTTCCCTGTGTTGGGTATCTTCTACACGTTGCTTCTAATAACCATCAATATCTCTATAAATATAATAAATACAAGGTTAAGATTTTAGGTATTCCTCCATAATATATTTACGCATTGATTTAAAAAATAATATTAATAATTATCAGAATTTATCGACTACATCGTAGGTGTTTTGTAAAGATCGGAAACAAATTGGCATTTAAACGCTGTGAGTGCCTCGACCTTGACGATAGGTGAATAGTATGCGGGAAGCGCGACACTATATTCGCATCTCACTCTTGCATACTAGACTGAATTGCGAGGAGCTGAATTTTCTCAACGCCGCAAGCATAAGCGTAAGCGCCGGGGTATGCGACTGACATTCCGCGCCGCTAGTAGCTTCTAAGCTTGCAAATAGGTTAGACGTACGCCCGTTCCGTGAGCGGTGCCAGATGGTTTTTTAATGTTTTCAGCAAATAAATCTCAATTATTATAATTTTTAACTTCAATTATAATTAATTAAGGGGATTATCTATGAATGTTCTTATTTTTCCGATTTAAAATCGCTATTTTTATTGCGTACTCACTACCCAACACCGGAGCACGCGTATTATTTTTATCACCGTAAGGGAAGGGTTAACGAAATAGAAAAAAAACAATACACAGATTCACTATATGAAGGTCTTTCATGGTGGGGCATGAATCTTGCTACAAAAATAAATTTAAATAATGATGACATGTTTTTTTATGTAGTTGTTCAGACTGTAATGTGGCAGACTGTAATGTGGGTATAATTTCAGCCGCATTACAGTCTGAACAATTACGTAAAAATCATGCCATTATTATTCAAATTTATTTTTGAAGCAAGATTCATGCTTTACTCTACATTTTTTTTAATTCTTGAATAAAACACACAATTTGCTTTGATTTCAATTTTTTTTTTACTAATTCTTCTGAGGTGCGGTATATTTGTCCATACCTAGACTACAATATTCTCAATAAGATACAGGCAAAAGCCTAGTTTACTGAGGGCACAACAAATGAACGGAAACAAACACAGATCCATATAAATGTAGTGTCCACTTTAAATAATCTGTCTTTTTTTGTTTCTGTCTTAATTTTCATACCACGAATACTACAATTTCTCGGCATGTTAATAAATAACATGTGTGTAAATACGTTAAAAGGTCTTTCAAATTGAGCGGTTTTTTTTTTATTTTATTTTTTTTAATTCTTGAATAAAACACACAATTTGGCTTGATTTCAAAAAACTTTTTATTGGTCATTGAAGTATAATGTATGACATTTCAACACAAAAAAACAATATCCGCCAAATGTTCACCTCTTGCAGCCCCACAAATGTTCACTCTTTAGTGAAAATTTTCAATGACATTTTGGCATAATTGCGGTTCTAACTTAACAATAACGCGAATAATTTCGTCCTTCAGCTCAATAATTGATTCGGGGGTCATTCTTACAGACCTGGCTTTTCACGAAACTTCAGATAAAATAGTCCAACGGTGTCAGATCACATGATCTTGGTGGTCAATTATATAATATAAATGTCATACATTACACTTCTCAAATGTCGCAAGACCCAGGCAGGTTCGCGACGACATCGGTGTTTTATCTAAGAATATAAAAAAAAAATATTTAAAAGACCCTTTAGAAAAAAAAATTGATATACGATACATTTTCAACATTGGAATTAAAATTAATGTGCGCAAGATTGGCAAAGATCCATTTTTTTGCGACATGGAATGTAAAATTTCCCAAGCATTTACACTGAGTTAACAAGTCGACGCTTTTTCACACGTTGAAAATTAAACTCAAATCCTAATTGAAAATGATCCCAATAAAGTGAAAAGCTCAAAAGTATCTGGAAAAATTTATGTGATTATAAATTGTTATAAACTGCTTAAAAGGGAAAAGAGACAATATTCTTTTTAACAACCTTTGGGTGGATATTTTCGTCCAGTTCTTGCTTCCCAATCGACAAATTCTGAAATGAATTTTGCTCAATATTCCTTATAAATGAACCTAATTCTTTATATTTATACTCGTATTTAATTAGTTTACGTCATAATGGGGTTCGATTTGTCAGTAGGGTCACAGTGACTTACACTATGCTGGAAGGTATAAGTCTATAAAATGCTGTGGAACGCCGAGTTGCATACTATCAGCAACACTACTGGTTAGTCCGATCCGTTAGCGTCCCCGTCGTGAACCCTGGGCAATGTGGTCACACTATGTGGATCATAGCAGATAGCGGAAGGATGAAAGGCGAGTCTCTGGTGCCTAAAAACCAGACCCCACCAGCTAAGGGAAGGAAAACCCTAACAGAAAACCAGGGCAGGGTCTCAGGCCTTAAGGTGGCAGCCCCACCAGGGACCTAGGATACGATGGGTTAATCGCCTGTCTATCTGAAACCACACGATTATGAAACCAAAAGTAAAAAAAAAACGACTGCTGGAGGAGGCCAGGGCCCACAATGGGCTGTAGTGCAATTGATTATTATTATTATTATTATTACGTCATAATACTTTATAAACTTTTCTTAAATATTTCATTGAATGTTTTCTTCATGTAACTTCCGTACGTGTATACATTTCTGGGGAAAAATCATTCGATACGCCATAAATCGATTTACGAACAACTTTTCAGGACCGTATCTCTTCCGTAAAGCGAGATATGGGTGTATTGTGTTTCATAATAATGATAAATTTTATGTAAACACCAATCTGGTTTACGGACAACTTTTCAGGAACGTATTTCTTCCGTAAAGCGAAATACGGATGTATTATGTTTCATAATAAAAATAAATATTATGTTAACATAAATATGGATGTATTATGTTTCATAATAAAAATAAATATTATGTTAACACAAATATGGATGTATTATGTTTCATAATAAAAATAAATATTATGTTAACACAAATATGGATGTATAATATTATGTTTCATAATAAAAATAAATATTATGTTAACACCAATCTGGTTATTTTTATACTATAGTATGAAAAATTCTCAAAAATATATCATCGGATACATTTTGAACATTCAAAAGAGTACTTGATAAAGTCTTATACATACGAACGTAGTTTGTTTACATCGATCCGAACATCTGGTGAACAGTTATATCCCGAATTGTTGTTACATCGATCCGATCATCTAGTGAACAGTTATATCCCAAAAATCTCTCCGCTCTTGGCCGAAATCGTCCCATGCCTCCCTCACCCCTCAGCCCCCAACCGTTTAAGCGTGTATATCAGTACCAGTTCGAACAGAATTTATTCTCGTTTGTGCTCTCCTGAAGATGAGGTGAAAGCCTTGAAACCGGTAGGGTTATACCGTTACAAAAAAGTGGAATAAACAGTGTTTGATAAAAATAAATTACAACGAACGTAGTTTGTTGGTTCTACCACATAAATTTCATTGAGTACCCATTAGATGATACATATTTAGCGCTTAATTTATAACTAACTGAAAACTCCATCCAAGAATGAGCGGAAACAATAATTAAATACATTGTTTTATGAAACACTGTTTATTACACTTCATGTAACGGTATAACCATACCGGTTTCAAGCTTTTCACTTCTTCATCAGGGGATCACAAACAAGACTTTACAATGTATTTAAACCTCCACAATGCTAATGCCTGAACTATAAATAATGTAATAATTAAATATTTGTAAATTATTACATCCACTTAAATTCTATCCCGTCATGCCATGTCTCTTACGGGATAGGCAGAAAAGATCGATCGCCACTCATTTCGGCCCTTACAGACATCCATCACCTCTACGACATCCATATTTCGTCTCTACTTGTATTTTTCATTATTTTTCCCTTACCCTATTTTAATAGTTGACTTGCTCCTTTCATGCAACTCTAGGATATCCTTTTTTCCTCACTTCTTTTGGTTCAGATACAAATATATACTGTTTTTGATCATCCTATCCTCAATCATCTCTCTCGCATCCACGTTATTTCTTTATTGCGACATTTCTTACTTTATCCATCGATCTTTTCCCGCACATTTTTCTCAATTTTCATTATACTCTTTTCATTCTATTATCTTCAGTTTCAATCCTGGGGATTGGTTAGCAGCAAAGCTCTGCATCTCCTCTTCTACTCTGCTTGGTCTTCAACGATCCTCTTGAGCTCTGTACAGGAGGTGCAGTCAATATCGTAGCATATTTGCTCCAGATACTCCCGGCGAGGATGCCCTCTGCCAATCGATCCCTCAATCATTCCCTCCAGTATATTGAGCAGGAGAATTTCATGTCGCAGCATATGACCCATCCATTCTACACGCCTTTCCGATATGGTGTTTGAAAGGTGTCTGGTTTCTTCGATCCTGCTGAGAACGTCGTCATTTGTAATGTGGTATCTCCAGGAAATCCTTAGGATTCGTCTATAGGTCCCCATCTCGAAGGTCTCCAATCTTTTTCGATCTATTTCACCTATGCACCATGTCTCGCAACCATACATCAAAATACTCCACACATATGTTTTGACCAATTGATTATATCATACACTTATTTAATTACTTTATTTTTTTGAGTAAAATTTTTTCGTTTAGTACGGGACATCATTTTGAAAATATTTCTTTGTTCCCAACATTCACTTAGCAACAACACGCTCTTCTTCCATCAGTCTGAATCTTCAAGATATTTTAAACCTGTTTTTTTTTGTACAAAGTTTAAAAGTTATCAGTGACACCGAAATTATCTAACTTAATACATTCAAAACGTTAAGGAAAACCAAAGTGTTTACGCATTTTATCACTTTGTTTAAAACACCATCAAGTTGTATGATATTTTAATTAATAATTACTTTGTATTTCAGAAGGTGTGACAATAAATATATTTTCATTTATTTTGTAGAAAAGCACTTAACAAATATTTACTTTAAATAAAAAAACGACCTTATTTAATATTTCAAGTACCTTCCAATAGCCGACTTGTTTAACTTTGATATCATGCGTTTCAAAATTGAAATACTCACGTTACACAGTAGCTTCTGCATGTATGTTTTGTCGCATTTTCACTACACGTTCACAGTACATTTTGTTTTTCGTAGTGATGGAATAAGATAAACTACATATTAGATTTAAATATTTTTTTATAAGTAAAATTATATTTTAACGCGTAAACAAAACACGCATTGACGTCTTTAAATGAGGGATAATGAATACACATTCATACAGTATATATTGGGTGTTAACATAAGTTGCGTCCGTTTTTTTTTCAATTTAAAAATGAGCACCAAAAGTAAAACAAAATGGTAAAGGTTATACGTCATACGTAAGAAAATTATCTGCTCTACAAGATATTGTGTTTGCTTTTACGAGTACGTTACATATATTATTTTATTTGATTACAAGCCTTCAAAATGGAATGTCAAGTAGATGAAAATGAGCATTTTCGACACCTTCTGTTCGCGTTCAATCAAGGGGATAAAGCTGCCAAAGCTGCTCGCGATATTTGCGAAGTGTACGGTGAAGATGCTATGAGTTAAAGCACAGCTCATCGATGGTTTTTGCGTTTCAAAGACGGTAATTTCGACCTGAAAGACATGGAGCGTTCCAGACGACCGGTGGACTTCGATGAGGACCGTTTAAACCATAGTATTCATAAAGATCCCCTTCAAACCACCGTCGAATTGGCTGAGAAAATGAATTTTAGTCACATGACTGTATACCGTCATCTTAAATCAATGGGAAAAGTCCAGAAGTTCAGCGCTTGGGTTCCACATGTTTTGAGTGAAAACAACAAAAATCAACGTTCGACAATTTCTGCTGGTTTGCTCGCGCATCATCGAGCTACGCATGGCCACAAGCAAAGGTTCCTTTACCACATCATTACTGGTGATGTAAAATGGTTTGAAAATGGTGATGGAAAAAAAAATGGGGATGAAAATGTTTGAAGGGGATCTTCATGAATAAAATGGTTTAAACGGCCCTCATCGGAGTCCACTGGTCGTCCGGAACGCTCCATGTCTTTCAGATCGAAATTACCGTCTTTGAAATGCAGAAACCATCGACGAGCTGTCCTTTCATTCATAGCATCTTCACCGTACACTTCGCAAATATCGCGAGCAGCTTTGGCAGCCTTATTCCCTCGATTGAACGCGAACAGAAGGAGGTGTCGAAAATGCTCACTTTCGTCTATTTGACATTCCATTTTGAAGGCTTGTAATCAAATAAAATAATATATGTAACATAAAAACTAATACAATATCTTGTAGAGCAGAAAACATTCTTTCGTATGACGTATAACCCTTACCATTTTGTTTTACTCCCATTTAAATTGAAAAAAAAACGGACACAACTTATGTTAACACCTAATAAATGTACATGGGATTTTATTGCCACATAGTAATCTATTTCAGCAAAATAACAAAAAAGGTGTCCAAGAGGCTTTAAGAGTAAACCAGACAGTTTTTTATCTGCTTTCTAATAGGCATCGAATCCGCAACTCCAGGGTGGTAAGACAGACGTTTTCTCAACTAGGTCACGGAAGTTGTGTGTTAAAATTAAAATATAAATTAGTAATTAGTTTTCGCGAGTTTCACAGGAACTTATGAAACACAAATACTACATATGTTATGTTATTTACATTTCTAAAATATAATTAATTTATTGCGACGTTTATTTATTTATTTAACACTTTTATTGCAAATACAATCTGGCGGGCTTATTGCCAGGCGGGAATATCTTCCAACCAACCAAACAAAAGTAAATAAAGCAAGTTACATGGTAGCATAAATCATTCAAATAACTATCCATCCCCACGAAATCTATAAACACGTACGTGAGCATATGCCCACGAACCACAAAAAGACGGGCAATCACCCGAACGTTCTTTTTCATATAAAGTGAGATATCATCAATCAAAAGGAAAGGAAGGGATGGTGGAGAGGAAAGGAAAAGAAAAATCAGGAATGAAGCACGTTATTTTATTGACTAGAAATTAAGAGTTTTTTTTCAGTCGCTTTTTAAAGCATGCCAAGGACGGAGCAAGTCTTAAATTGATTTGTAACTGATTCGATAGTCTCACTGCATGGACAGTAAAGGATGACGTAAAAAAGATCAGCGGTAAAAAACCTTGTCGATGAATTTTTGAGTTAGCGCGTTGACCCGCTAAACCTTTATAAGTCTCCATTCTCTTAACTGATTGCGCATTTTCCTCCCTATCCAAGATGAAATCTAGTAAACCTTAATTCTCGTCTTACCCTTAATTAACTCTGGGGATGTTTGTTGTGTCAGTGCTAGTGAAGAGTCATTGAATAGACTAGATAGACTCCAAAATGTTTGCATCCAGTTTATGTATAGTATAAAATTAAAAAAACATATTTATCAGGGGTCGGCAAACTACGGCTCATAGGCCAAATCCGACACACCACTTTTTTTGTGTATCCCGCGAACTGACAATCGATTTTAATTTCAAATTCTTTAAATTTCAAAATACGCGGTATAATGAAACTGCTGACAGCCGAGTTGAGGAATTACAACTGCTGTGACGCCACGCAACTATAATTCAGCAACGTTTCCAGTGCCACGTGTATCACTGAACTCCAATTTGGTGAAATAAATTTCTTTATTTATTTAACACTTTTATTGCAATACAATCTGGCGGGATTATTGCCTGGTGGCAATATCTTCCAACCAACCAGACAAAAGTAAATGAAGCAAGTTACGTGGTCGCATAAATCATTCAAATGACTATCCATCCTCCCGAAATCCATAAACATATACGTGAGCACATGTCCACGAACCCCACAAAGACGGACAATCACGCGAACATTATTTTTCATATAAAGTGAGATATCATCAATCAAAAGGAAAGGAAGGGATGGTGGAGAGGAAAGGAAAAGAAAAATCAGGAATGAAACACGTTATTTTACTGACTAGAAATTAAGAGATTTTTCAGTCGCTTCTTAAAGCATGCCAAGGACGGAGCGAGTCTTATATTGGTTTTTAACTGATTCCAGAGTCTCACTGCATGGACAGTAAAGGACGACGTAAACAAAGAGGAGCGGTGAACTGGAAAGGCCAATAAACAATCTCTGTTTGAGCGTAGCGTTAATCCATGATTGGAAAGACGCTGAAAATTTTCGGCGAGATAAGAGGGTGTGGCGGGACAGTTAAGGATATTATACAAATCTAATATCATATATAAAAATAAATTCCATAATTCTTATTAGAAGAGCTGTACGAGTATTTTAAAGAATTATTGTATTTTTTTAGTCCACTTATGTTATTATTATTCTGTTAAATTTTATTCAATAAATTTGTAAAAACTTTTTTTTCTTGTTATTTAAGTAGGACTTCTTTCATAAATTTCCTTTTGATCCTTAACAAAACATGTTTGCGGATAGCTGATATATCCGAATATCGTGCCAGACGCCAATGGCTTAAAATAAGGCAGCTAAGACTACTCCACGTTCTGTCAACCCTCTTTCGAATGTTAAACAATCAAAAATGTCCTCAGTATCTGTGTAAAACATTCAATGTCTTTTTCTGATATCTCCAATCTGGTGTAAGCTGTAACTTTTGTAAACCAACGCATCACACATCATCTTTAACAGTTCATTAGTCTCAACGACGTCGATCGTCCTGGCTCAATGAGATGTGCTACATCCTTAACGATATTTTAGTATTAACTAAAGAGCTATATCAAAATGTTCCTCTACCTTTACTTCGATACAATTTCCATCATTTTTCTTATTCTCCTTGATATTCATATACATCATCACGCTGTCTCCTGCGAGGTAGACAGAGAGGAGAGGTTTTCAAACTTTTTTATCTAAGTACACAACCTTGTTCTTTTCCATGTTCACACTACTCGTTATGATCAATCTTCTATTGTTCATACTTCTAACTTAATCTTTATTCAAAATTGTATCTACTTCCTTCAGTTGCATTCTCTTCTACCTCTTCTTCTAAAGAAGCAATATTTTTCTTATTTAATTACAATACATCGTTGCTGGACATCATAGTCGAGGATCCCCTCACCATTCCTATGTCAATTCAGTTGGAAAACAAAGATATATCATTAAATTTTCTTGCTTTCTTTATATCACTTCTTTAACCTTTCCTTTCTTGTGCTAAAAAAATTGCCCGTTCCGTTGATGTTTATTCAATACACATCAATACATATGTAAAAATGAGCGATTTAAAATCGGAAAAATAAGAATATTCATAGCAAATCGCTTAAATTAATTAAACTTGAAGTCAAAAGTGATAATAATTTAAATTTAATTGCTGAAAACATGAAAAAAAAAACATCGGCCGACGTTCACAAAACGGGCAAAAGAACCACCTCAAACGAATGTACGCGAGCTACAAAAGCGAGAGGAGCGAGTGAACTGAGATTATATTTCTTACGTGCACATATACCTAAGTAGATTGAGAATGAGACGTGAATAGCGTCACTTCCTCACTCATAGCGGGTTTTTAGAATGAATATACCTACGTCACACACTGGCACACGTTTGATTGTATTGGTGAATTTATTCCCGATTTTCACATAATATCTTTGATGTGGCCGATAAGTGCTTATTATTATTAATAAATACTATTTATGTCATTCAATGCGTAAATGTATTACGGAGGAATACCTAAAGTCAAAAGTGATATTAATTTAAATTTAATTGCTGAAAACATGAAAAAAAAATATCTGACGACATTCACAAAACGGGCGAAGCGACCACCTCGAACGAAAGCCGGCTGGCTACTAAACGAGAGAAGCGACCGCACTGAGATACTATTTTTGACATTCCCATATAACATACCGACGTAGAGTGAGAGTGAGACGTGAATAGCGTCACTTGCTCACCCATACAAATTTTTAGAATGAATATACCTACATCACACACTGGCACACGTTTGATTGTATTGGTGAATTTATTCCCGATTTTCACAAAATATCCCTGATGTGGCTGATAAGTGCTAATTATTATTAATTAATACTATTTTTGTCATTCAATGCGTATATGTATTACGGAGGAAAACCTAAAATCTGAACCCAGTATTTATTATATTTATAGAGATATTAAAGTTTTTAGAAGCAATGTGTACTAGTTACACATCACATGACAGGAAGGGTTAATTAAGTGACCCGTTGCACACCAGCAAACTCACCGGCCACACTACTTTACTAGATCCGATGGCACACTGAACCGAGACGATCGGAGGACACTGGCAATTGTTTTCCCTTTTTTTAAAGTACTCTTCAATTTATTTTTTCTTGAAATTAATATTTTATTTTCATTTTTGTTAGTTTTTTTACTGATATTATTTTCACATACAATTCTTAAGACGTGGTCATCAATACCAATAAAAATTATCCGCTAAACATATTTGCGTGCAGCGTTAAATGGCCAATACTCCGTAAAAGTAAAGTTTCACTTATGAAATAAACTTGAATTTGTTTTACGTATTATCAGCACTTGTAAAGAACCGAACTTGACGTAAGTCCCAGGTTTGCGTGTACTCCGCAAGTCGATCCTGTTTCCAGCGCACGTATCCCGAGTAGCATTAGATCAGCAGAAACAATACTCCCATGGATAACGCCCATTAGGTATGGTGCTCCTTTACAGCTTTGATGACGTCACCAAGGCGCGTGATCTTTTCATGTTGACTTTGAACTTCAATTTTAACCCTCCATTGTTAAGGTGCGATCATACAAAAAAAAAATTGCCAAATCCATGAAATTTTCATACTTTTTATAGAATGCGAACCTTAATCATCAATATCTCGCTATTTATTTTTGAGGTAGACAGAAATAATATATTTCCACTTTATTCGATCCTAGCACACGTCTTTTGCTTTTGCCAGTCGAAATACCTCATCATACACACGCCATTTCTCTCGTCGGAGTAGACAGAAAGGACAAAGCAACAGGCTTCCTTATCTAAACACACGACCTAATCCTCTTTCACGTCTATACACTTTCTCACACGACACTTACGATTTGTCAAACTTTTTTCATTACGTTCTTTTAAACTATAATTCGCTTGATTAAACCAAACATTTCTTGGTCTTCCTGTCACACGCCTTCTAGTCGCATTTGCACTGTATATTTTCTTTTGTTAGTCTTCGTTAATTCGTTCCACATGCCCAAACTGTCAAATGTTCTTCTTCATCTTACTCAACACATCAGCTATAAGTTCACATTCATCCCTTATAACTTATCACCCCATGTATTATTCTGAAAACGTGCATTTCTTCAGCATTTTCGTATTATAAAGACTTCAAATATAATTCTTTCAGAAATTGATTATTTAAGTAACGCCACGTTTTTCATTCTTTTTTTTCAAACTTATCGTACATTCTTGACTATTTGTATAAATTATTTTTTTGTAAATCTCTCGTCAATTATTTTTTCTACATGGAAGATCCACCTCAACGATCCTGTTATCATTTTCCTTTCCTAATGACCTTATTCCTCATTCATGCTTTGTTTTTTCCACATTTTTTTTAAAAGAATAGATATGACCGAAGTCTTAGGTATCCTTATGCCATCGAACACTAGGCGGAAAAAGTGCCTGTGTCGTTCGAGAAGAGTAGCACAGCGCGGGCTTCGAACCGACGACCTTCCACACGGAAGTCCAGTGCGTTACCGCGCGACCATGCACCTCTGTACATTCTGCGTAACATTCCCATTTTTATAGCAGGTATTTCACTTTCCTTACCGTTTTGTCATATCCAAGTTTCACTTTCATATCCTGATATTAAAATTAAATTTTATTATAAACATTGTAATTTATATTTTATCAAACACTGTTTATTCCACTTTTTGTGACGGTATAACCCTACCGGTGTCAAGGCTTTCACCTCATCTTCAGGGAGAGCGCAAACAAGACTATATTATAAACATTAGACTAAAACCAGTTCGGAAGTGAATCCGCCAGAAATTGAACCAGGAAGGCACTTCTAAGCGCGAATGCTAACCGCGAGACTTCAAACGTTGACAGGCTAATTCTGCTCGAGTCACGGATCTGCTACAGAGCAGTCGCTTCCCGCTTGAACAGCGCGATCTCACAGCTTGATAACTAACAATTACAATACACGATTCGTCATATAGTGTCGCGTTTCACCGTCGATCGTTTGTCGCTCAAACAGTGCTTTGTTTGTTTCTCGACCGCGCAAGTGCACAAATAAATAAACAATTGACATTCCACTCGTTCCAGACAGCTGTCTAGATCAAATCGGTTTTTATATAATTCGTGATAAAGAGCCGGCCTCCACAAATTCTTGGTGACGTAATTTGTTCCGAGCACCGGTCGATGCCAGTTTTTCTTCTTCTTCATCGAGTAAGCCACTGACTGTTATTATCCTTCTTACCCTTTTACACTCCGCGGGCAGAGTTGATGATCTGAAAGGTCGTCAGCTCTTCCCATCCTATATTCATCTCATATTTCATACATTCGCACCACTCATCAAATCTTTATTTCTTTAGTCATCATTGTTTGTTTTTACTCAATACACAATTATATATATATATATATATATATTTTTTTTTTATTTTTTTTTTGTCCACTTTTATTGTCCACAACATTCATTCTATTTGCTCAGTTCCTCCTATTAAGCAGCCATGAAGCCCGTCAAATCGGACTTCTGCATCAAAAATAAACGCATCATAATTAAAAAAACTACACCCAAAAAAAAAACTACACCCGAAACAACTGAAACGCCCGCATCCGTCCCCGAGACCTCGCCTATACCAGCCCTCGCTATGTCTCCGGACCGCTCAACATCCCCTGATCTGACCATCTCCACTTTCGAGGAAGCCTTCGAGCTCTTCAAGATGGAGACCACATCCAAAAAAGAAACAATGAAGATGGTAAAACTTCTTCGTGAGCTCTTCCATAAAGGTGAGGTCTCGATTGAGGCCAAAAACCCTCCATCTGATTCACCCACTGTCTTGCCAGCGGTTCCAATCACAACACCGCCGCACCCCACCCCCACTTCTGACCCCCCACTCTCCCTACCAATAATTATCATCCCGGATACTCCAGAAATGGACTGGCAATCCTTTGCCAAAAATCGCAAAAGGGCTCTCCAACCCCAAGAAAGCCCCCCCCTCGTTCGCCCCCAATCAAACCCGAAACCAGCTGATGCCACTGTGACCCAAACCAGCAAAAGGATGAGAGGCCCACTCAGCCCTCCTCTTCCCGCAGCCCCCGCCCCACCTTCAAATATAGACGTACGACCTCTACTTCCAGTCAAAAAAGACCGAATCCCCCCCATCGTTCTTCACAATTCCGACAAGTACGGAGACCTAAGAGCCAAACTCAGGTCTCAAAACATCAACTTCTCCTCGAAGGTTCAGCCCAATGGTGATTTAAAAATCTCCACAGAAACCAATGAGGCTTACCGCTCCCTCGTCCACATCACCGACTCTCTCGCCATCCCATACCACTCCTTCCATCTGGAAAACGAGAAGCCCCTGTTAGCCGTCATTCGTGGCCTACCGACCCCTATCAGCGTCGAGGACATTATGATCGAGCTCAAATCCCTTGATTATCCGGTTCAGAATGTGTATCGCATGAAGAACAGGAATAGAGTGGAACTCCCTATGGTCATCGTCAAACTGACAAGGGACTCTTCCGCAAAACGCATCTTCACCGAACTCCACGGTGTACTCGATATTCGAGTCACAGTGGAGGAGCTGAACAAGCGCAAAGGTATGGGCCAGTGTCATCGCTGCCAACAGTTTGCCCATTCCGCCGGCAACTGCCACGCCCCAGCCAACTGTGTGAAATGCGGTAGAACGCATCACACATCTGAATGCAGGAAGCCCGCGGACACTCCCGCCACCTGCTGTAACTGCGGAGGCCCACACACGGCCAACTTCAGAGGCTGCCCACGCTTCCCCAAGAGCAACCTCCCTTCAATCGCTCCCCACCACCACTTCCAGACCCCGCAGCCCTTACGCCCCCTCATGGATGGCATCTACCAACGCCCCTCCACCAACGTCCCCTTATCGAACGCCCCCTCGGCAAACAACGCCACACGGCGATTCCCCAACGCCCCCCAGAGTGCATCGAAACCAGTCACTTCCAACGCGTCATACGCGAACGTCGCAACTCATCGCCCCCTATTATCATCATCTACACCCCAAAACTACATATTGCCCGCCGCCCCCCCCCCCCCCCCCCCCCCCCCCCCCCCCCCCCCCCCAAATCGCGATCTCATTTTGAATAACTTAAAATCAGCCATCACCGAAGCCATGAACCTCCTCAACTACATCCAAGAACATGGCTCGCACCTATAAACCATCCCATATATCCGCCGCGTTCTGGAATGCAAACGGTTCCCTCAGAACACATAAACAAGAGGTCGAGGATTTCCTTCTCGAGCACAACCTGGACGTGTTGCTGATAACGGAAACGCATCTCAAACCGAGCTACCGTTACAGCATCCGTAACTACTACTGCTACAGAGACGACCGCCTCATCGGCAGAAAAGGCGGCACCGCAACTCTCATTAAAAGCACAATAGACCACTGCCACATCCCCTCCCCTTCCACCGTCAACATAGAATCCACATGCGTAGTGGTGAACACCGCCAATCACGGCCCTCTTAAACTTTGCGCGACTTATCTTCCACCTACCTCCCCACTTGTCGAGTCTGAATTGGACTCATTCCTCGCAGATAATATCCCCACCATCATGGCGGGAGATCTAAATGCTAAACACCCCTTCTGGCACAGCCGCACTTCCAACACTCACGGTAATAAACTTGACGAAATCTCCTCCCGGAAAAGATACTTCGTGGAAGGACCCACGTCTCCCACCCTCTATCCACTAATAGACAATCATCGCCCTGATGTCATCGACATCATTGTCCATAACGACATTCTCTATCAAACAGATCTCACGACTGTTCACCAGCTTCAATCCGATCACTACCCGGTATTACTTCAATTGACGGATGGCTTACCACCCTTCTCGCCCTCAGCCCCTCCGCGACATACCACCTCGTGGAGCGATTTCGCTATTAACGTCGACAGCAGCATCAAAATACCGACAACCTTCCCCGACACGAACTCCATAGACGCCGCTATAAATGACTTCACAACCACCATCAAATCCGCTCTCACATCCTCTTCAAAAGAGAGACCAGCCGATAAACCCGAACTTCCCCTTCCTCCACATATCAAAATACTGATTATGGAAAAAAACAAAACCAGAAAGTTGTGGCAAAACACAGCTGTCCCCTCTTACAAAACCGACTACAACAGATTAGTCAAAAAAATCAAACACCTCCTACAGCAACTCCGCAATGACAAATGGTCAGACTTCGTCGAGTCTCTCGAATACAATGATGGACTCAAATGGAAACTAACGCGTAGCCTTAGAAATACGCCCTCCCGACCCAGCTCTCTTCAAGGACCAAATGGCCCCGTTTTCTGTGCTCGCGACCGCGCAGAGACCTTTGCTGACTCTCTAGCTAATATCTTCTCGCCAAATGCAGACCTCTCTAACCCCTCTCACTCAATAATGGTCACAACGCAGTTGCCGACATATTAAATGAGCAAACCCCCCCCCCACCACAGACTTCTTCTCACAGTTAGAAATTCAATCTATCATAAAAAATCTCATCAACAAAAAAGCCCCCGGCCCCGATAAAATCAATAATCTCACCTTGAAAAAACTTCCGAAAAAAGCCATTTACGCCCTTACCGCCATTTACAATGCCTGCCTTCGACATAAATTCTTTCCAACCCCATTCAAAAACGCCGACGTCATCATGTTCCCTAAACCGGGTAAAAGCCACGTTATCCCTGAAAATTACAGACCGATCAGTCTGCTCCCGACTCTAGGTAAAGTGCTCGAAAAATTAATCCTAGAACGTCTCTCGTTAGAAACTTACTCACGTAACATCATCCCAGATTCGCAACACGGATTTAGGCCATTACACTCTACCAACCATCAGCTTCTTCGCGTTGTAGAACACATCATCAAATACTTCAGCTCCAAAAGCCTCACGACCCTCCTTTCACTAGACGTGACGAAAGCCTTCGACACAGTCTGGCTCAACGGACTCATATTCAAACTGCACAAGTCAGGTATTCCCCTCAGACTAGTGCAAATCATCACATCATTCCTTGAAAATCGCTCCTTCTCCGTCAAAATAGACGGTATAAATTCATCCCCTCGCCCCATTCTGGCAGGTGTGCCCCAAGGTGCACTGTTGTCCCCTATCCTGTATAACATATACACGAGCGATATGCCCCAATTTTCACGTACACATTGTATCACCGCGCAATACGCTGACGACACAGCCTTTCTTTCTTCATCGAAATATGAGTCCGTATCCCACAACAGACTGCAAGACTTCATTCCCATTCTGGAGCACTGGTGCACCAAATGGAAGATCAAAATAAATCCCACCAAAAACACAGCAGTCCGCTTCTCACGCAGATACATAAAACCCATCAGAACTCTTAAACTCTTCGGCCAGAGCGTCCCATGGTCAAAACACGTAAAATACCTAGGCCTCACATTAGACAGTAGACTCTCGTGGCATAAACACGCCCTCAATATCAAATCAAAAGCTCACGGAACACTCAAATCATTATTTCCCTTGATCAGTAAATACAGCAAACTTAGCACACGCACTAAACTCCACCTATATAAAGCGATCGTCAGACCGCAACTGACATACGCCCTTCCGGTCTGGGGCCACGCGAAGAAAACAACGCTACATCACATTCAGATCATTCAAAACAAAGCCCTCCGCATAATTTTAAAAGCACCCTACATCGTCCGTAATTCAAGACTCCACGCAGATACCAAACTACATACTATCCCCGAATATATGCGCGCTCTGGCCGAAAGGTTCTACAGCTCTATATCCCGTCATCCCAACCCAGTCATAAAAGCCTTAGATAACTACAACGCGAACACCAGTTACAGACACACTCGTCCGAAATCAATATTGCGAAACATCCCCCCGACCCCCCCCTCTTTAACTCTAATCATCCCCCCAAATGACCCCCCGATTGTCACTCTGAACACCCCATCATCGATAATTCCTCCGGCAGACAGTTTACCCCCATAGGCAACCGCATTTCTCACCTTCAATAAACATTTTCTACACCTTAATATATTTATAAAAGTCACACACATTTCCCCACTCATTTACTTATCTACATATACTATATTCATTCTTATAATTTATTCACAATTCATTTTTTTTTTTTTTTTTTTCACCCATTCAATATAAAACAGTGTGTGACGACACAAATTTATGTATATTTGTATTTAATATTATGTACATATCATCATATTTATATATGTATTTAATCGTTTATAATTTCTCATAATCATTCATAAAATCAAAACAATTACCACAAACCTATCCTTTCCCGATTCCCAAAAAGATCCTGCCAATTTCCAATAAATATCTTAACAGTCAGAACTTATCCGATGAAGGAGTAAGGTGTCCTACCATCGGACCGAAACTCCGAACAAGCTATCCATCACTTGTGAGGCTAATTCTATCATTCAATTTCACAACGCGCACTCTTTTTCAGGTAATGTATTTACGCTGTATTTTCCATGACACGTTTGTAAACGTTTACACTCTCCCACATTCACAAATATCTCCTCAAATATGCTTAATAAAATAAAACCTACGTCCAGCAAACAAAATAACTCAGTCAATTCAAAGATAGAAGACAAACAGTCATACGTCATTGACGCAGACACCGATGATGAACACCGAAGGGCAGATTCATATATCATTCTTGCTTACGTCAGCCCAAAATAAATAAATCTCTCCTTATTTTTCCATAATCCTCCCACGCTCTCCCTCCATCTACATTTTAATGATACTTCTAAATTTAAACATGTGCACCAGTACATTATAATAAAATGGATTGTTTCGATTTACTTGGGGTCCAAATGACGAGTTACGTGTATTTACTTGGAGTCTAAATAACGAGTTACGTGGTTTTATTTGGAGTCTAAATGACGAGTTACGTGTATTTACTTGGAGTCTAAATGACGAGTTACGTGTATTTACTTGGAGTCTAAATGACGAGTTACATGTATTTACTTGGGGTCTAAATAACGAGTTATGTGTATTTATTTGGAGTCTAAATGACGAGTTACGTGTATTTACTTGGGGTCTAAGCGACGAGTTACATGTATTTATTTGGTGTCTAAATAACGAGTTACGTGTATTTAATGCATCTCCGTAGTCTAGTTGATAACACATTTTCCTGGTCAGAGATTTGCTAGTTCGATTACTATTGGTACCCAACAATTTATAAAACGTTTGTAGTCTTATTTTCATTTGAGACATTTTTAACATTTCTTTGGAGAGTTTACCACGTGGCTATTAACCCATCATGCTATGCTGTTACTTCTAGCCGTTGGATCAGTCAGTGGTCGTGGTGTCACACACGTCTAGCGCGAGAAAATATCGTTAGCAGAAGAACTACTTGACCAGACAAGGACCCTTTTTTAGTTTTATTTCGAGTATTGTCGAGAATCGAGCTCGAAGTCTAACATCTTACGAACCAAACCAAGGAAGTTGTCAAAACGATACTTAGGAAGAATGCAACAATAGAAATTAGAGAAACCATAGGAGTTTTATGAGAAGGTATGAATGTGCGAGATGCGAAATATGTGTATTAAGATAGGAAATTCTAGCGCTCTGCTCTGTATGTCTACCCCAACAGGAAAACGGCGTAATGGTATATGTTTATTTAAACGTGTTCTGCAAAAATGAACATTTTTTTAACAGAATTGGATGCGACTTTTCGATTGCATCTAGCAGACATTAAGCATTTTTTATAGCGCATAATCGTTCATCTCTCGATAACGGTTCAGATCCCATAAATTAGCTGACGTTATCATTCAATCGCTTTCTTGGACAACCTTTTCTTCTATTCATGGACTTTCATTCCAATAATCTGGTTTCAACATATTCACTAGGTTTCCCTTGTATATGTGTATATCATCATCATCATTGTCAACCAGGGTCGATCCACTGCTGGATGAAGGTCTCCCCAAGTTGACTCTAAAAATAGTTCGGTGATGCTGCTTTAGAGATATGTCCTTAAGGGAAGAGATGATGATGGTTTGTTGATAAATAATAAAACACGTTAGATCGCAATGCGGTAAGAGAGAGTTATTTTATTAGTAACGTAGGTATTTATATCTTTTTAGAATGTGCGCGAGAACGCGCTCGCGATATGCCTGCGTCTCGCTTCTGTGAATGCAAAACGATTAATTGTTGTATGTAGGTAACAATCTATTTACGGAACCGGCGAGACAGCGTGGTGCGTTCTCTCTCTAGTATGGAGTGCGGTCCGCTCGGCTATGGGATGAATGGCTGGCGGGTGACCTTCGGACTTGTTTACTTAGATTTATCGAGGAATCCGAAGGTCATTTCATCGGTCATTGACCGTATGTATGAACGCCGAGTGGGCGACCGCCACACTGCCATGCTTCCTGATTTCATCTATCCAGTGTACCTTCGGTCTTCTTCTGGGCCCCTTTATGCCTCTTGGGTACCATTGGATTATTTCGGATGTCCATCGGGAGTCTGACATTATGGTTACGTGTCCTGCCCATTACTACTTCATTCTTTTGCACACCTTTATAACGTATATATGCATGCATATACATTATTTTTAATTTTTTTTAATGTTAACATTTTTTGTATTTTTTAATGTAATTGGACTAAGCGTGTTTTGAAAAAAAAAATGTCCAAACCTTTGTAAAGGTTTTTTGCTATTTCAATATTTGGCTATATGAGTATTTCTGAAGCTATTTATAATATTCCATAATATTTGTAATACATTTCTTGATTGATTTTAGTCGATTACAGTGTATTTTTTGTAATTTGGACATGTTTTTTTGGTATTGCAACAGTGATGTTATTATTGCTCGTAATATTTAATAAAACAATGATTTATATTTTTTTATTAACGTTCAGTATCTCGAGAAATATTTCAATTGCAATACATCGATCCTTGTCTGACTCAAAAAACAAGAAATATAAACTACATGTACAGTTTTTGAAAGACTTTGAACAGAAAACAACCCTTTTAAGGCATTGTTAACCAAATTTAGTGAATTGTTTTTATTATTATTTTATACAATGTATGTTCTTTTATTGGCCATTAAAAAAGGTAAAAGGAGTTATACTCACATAAAAATTTCGAGTGCGATGAATATAAATACAGCTTGTCATCAAAATTATAAGCAAAATTATAACATGTAAATTCATGAATTATGTGCAAAAAAATATCAAAAAGTAGTACGCGCATACAAAACGCCTACAACTCATAAAACACAAACTTGAGACAGGTACAGGCTCAGGTAATCAAAGGCGCTAATATATTTTACAAAAAGAAAAAAAAATCGAAAAGTTTGAGAGAAACAAATTCAACGAAAAGAAAGAGTTGAAAAAATCAACGATAGTCACACCGCGTTGTCGGATTTATGGTCAAGTCAAACAAAAACGCTTTATAAGAAAAATTATAAAAGCATTAAGTCCGTCCCCTAATATATTCGAGACTGCAGCATTGTCGATCGTTGCAAATTGGATATTGAAGAATTTGAGAAATAGTTAGTTTTAACATTTAAGAAAATATATGAACACTACAAACTTCACTCCATTTAAAGCTGAATTCGTTTACTAACACATGTCAGAAGATCTACGAGTACAACAGTTTCTTCGTAATTCATCTTCCCTTGCTAAGTTTTTTGCGCTTTTCTTACCAAATATCTGTTTCTTAATATAAACAGTCATCAACCGTCTTTCCCCAGCAGAAGCGAGTTGTTTTATTATGTAGGGCTTTTGCTACCGCTTTTTCACCGTCAGAATTGACCACTCAAGGCTGTTTATCTATCGTATAGGCTTCCAACGTATAGTAAAATTCATTGTATATTCTTACAACTTATAACGATTCATAGATTAGTCTAACGACTTAATACGATTCATCGTTCAACCTTACAATTTAATATCATTCGTAGTTTAACCTCTTTAATTGCGTTAAGTTATAATGTTGTTCTCTACCCGTGCTATATGTCTAAATATGAAAAGGTTCTTCTTACACACAGCACAGAGAGATGTGTCTCAACTTCGAGCTTTTCAATAATCGATCAATTCGTTTTTCAGGAAATCCATCGAAAAATAATGAGCCACATATCAAAGGTGTTAATTATTTATGTATTGCGTGCCTCGAGTGTTCTGGTCGTGGCTGAATTACGTTTGAGGCCTACTCGACTAATAACTGTACTCGCTCCTCATAAAAGAGCGTTTAAGTAAAAAAAATATTAAGTAATCTGGCGAGTCAAAGACCAAACAGAGTAAATAAACTGCATTCCTTGCTATTAGCTCGGCCAAAGGATTTACCCCGTTGCTCGGTGCATTTTATTGCTGCATTCGTATGATGCACCAATTTGAAGTGGATACATTGAAAAGCAATTTAGTACAATTCACAACTTAACCCAACACCTTAATACAATTCGTAATTTAGACTTAATAATTTAGGACGATTTATAGTTTAACCTCACTACTAAATAAAATATCGTATAGGCTTCCAACGTATAGTAAAATTCATTGTATATTCTTACAACTTATTACGAATCATAGATTAGTCTAACGACTTAATACGATTCATCGTTCAACCTTACAATTAAGGATCATTCGTAGTTTAACCTTATAAATCAATAATATTTCAAGTAACATTATAACGTGTAAAAAATTCATTGTATAGTCTTTTAACTAAGAGTGATTCATAGTTTAGCCTAACAACTTAATACAATTCATAAGAAAACCGAACGACTTTTTACGATTTATAGTTCAGTTACAATTTAGAACGATTCATAGTTAAATCGAACAACTTATTATAAATAATTACGAAAGAGGAGATGCACTCACCTGACGAGAACCCAGGGCCGTTGGTAGTGCCGCTCACCGCCCCGCTCACCACTGATATCTCCTCCAACTCGTGGGAGCCCTAGAAAATAACAATTAAAATATTAAACGGTTTGAAAGTAAAATCAGAGCGATAAAAACTAAAGCTAGTTCACATATTTATTACGCTAA
Source organism: Odontocerum albicorne (assembly GCA_949825065.1). NCBI lineage: Eukaryota > Metazoa > Arthropoda > Insecta > Trichoptera > Odontoceridae > Odontocerum > Odontocerum albicorne. Next base: position 25,739 of record CATKWJ010000073.1, read on the forward strand.
AGTCGTTAAGGTCTAAGACCAAGGGTGCCTTATTTAGAATTCGTTTGCGTTAAATTATAATCGGTGTGTTTATTATCTCAAGGTAATTTCTTCCAACCAGATGAATAACATATGTTCTATCAATTACATGTTATGCCAATAACTCTAATGTCCGAAAACTTTCGAAATGGATAAGTTAATATTTATGGACAGACACTACGCCACCAAACCCACGCATGGGCAGACATTGAGACAGTTACAATTTGATACATCTACCTTCAATAGTACAACAACTAGAACCGATATAAGACACGTTGTTTCGTTATATTCTCAAATGTTAAAGTTTTCCAGTTTATTTCAAATGAAGGAAAAGCCCAGTAGAAAATAAATGACATCAGCATCTACGAGTATAACTCGTTTAATTGTAAAGTTGGCTTTTGCCTTATTTTGAAAGAACCTTGATAATCGCGCGATATTATTTTTTTTTTATGATTTAGTATACAACGAAATGACACGTCTTCAATCGGGCCTAGTTGACGTACTGTTAAGTGTAGATGTATCAATTTTTTTACTGAAATATCACCTGACCATGCGGTGAGCGTAACTATGGTGGTACCTGTTGTATACGGTCTTATTTATGTTGCCTTAGTGATAAATATTTCAACCAAAAATGTATACATTTGTTGGTTGGAAGAGATTGCATCAAATTGTACATTTTAGTGATTAAATAAAGTTAATGATTATCAGTAAAAGAAAAGAAAAGATTGTTGATAAAAATACCAAAATTGTTATACAAGTCCAATAATATAAATATGATATACTGACTGAATGATCAATGGGACCAGTCTCAAGAGATCAGAGTAAAAGTAGCGAATACACGAAGCTGTATATTCAAAATGCAGCATTTCATCTGCAATAAGGAATTTTAATTTCGACTTACTCGTAATAAACTTGCCAGGTATATAACAATATGAAATTTTGAAAATATTCCCTTGCGTTTTATGTTAATTTTAAATCCACATTTTTATTCATAGCTGAAAAATTATAAATTGAAAAGTTGAAAAAAGCGAAAACATTATCTAACTAAGGGTGTTTCCTTTTAAAACATTATGAATATTAAAGAACAATAAAGAAATCACTAGGCTTAATTGATTTTCCCCCGAGGAAGAGGGCGTGGAGTCCATGGGGTTGAATTTAAACACTTCCCCCAGAGTAAATAATTTCCGATATTTTTAAGCGTCCTCTTTACAAAGTGGGGAGGGGGTGAAAGAAATTATATTTTTTTTATTAAAAATCAATAACAGGGTGTAAGACGCTCAGAAGTTTTGTACATCTTTTTATTGCATTATACTATTTTTTCTTCTTAGCACTTTTAGTATTTTGTTCGATGTAGTAAAAATATACATGTAAACCATCACGTCATTTCTCTGTCAAGGTAAACAGAGAGAAGAAAATCTCAAATATGATTTGAATGGAAATTCGGCACTCATGCGAATATATCTGGCGGTATAATTGTATTATTTTATTTATTGATTTAACACTTGCCACCCTGTGATGGATAGCGAGTGACCTGGACTTATATTTTATTTGATTATACGACGTTTTAATACATAATAAAATGATTTTCATAGCTAATTACAAAAAATAACCTCGCAGACTGCATAATTTTAATTTAAAACATACATTTTTCACTGGACGCTTAGCGTCCAGCACCGTGGCTGGCGGATTTTTTTAGTACAGTAAGGCAAGTGTTAACACTTTTATTGCAAATATAATCTGGCGAACTTATTACCAGGCGGCAATCTCTTCCAACCAACCACATGAAAGTAAATGAAGCAAGTTGGCATAAATCATTCAAATAACTATCCAGCCCCACGAAATCCATAAACACATACGTGAGCATATACCCACCAACAAAGACAGACAATCTCCCTTAATGCCGTGTTAATGCCTTAACTATAAATAATATATTTTTCTTAACACTTGCAGATAAAGAACTTTCTTAATCTAATGACCGCAGCCATCCCCTTTCTATTCTTGTTATATTTTTAGTCTGTCAATATGAGTGGGCTTAAATCCCACGTTACAGGACCCTTGAGGAGAGTCTGCTCTCGAAACGGCACTATATAAATTGATATTTTATTAAATAGAACGCGGATCAATATTAATAACAGCATTTCTTAGAGGAAAGTATGATAACACGGATATGAGTAACGTTACGATTGCATTAGTATTAGTATAATGTATGATAGTATTATTGTAGTATTATGTATGTAGTATAAGTATTATGTATGTAGTATTAGTATTATGCATTAGTATGTATGATAGTATTAGTATTATGTATGTAGTATTAGTATTATGCATAGTATTAGTATTATGTATGTAGTATTAGTATTATGCATTAGTATTATGTATGATAACACGGATATGAGTAACGTTACGATTGCATTAGTATTATGGAATAAATGTTTAATGCAGGATTTTCTTGGAAGCTTTCTGTAATATTCCTGCAGGCGCAGTTTCCTAAGCTGCATTGTTTTCTTAGTTTAACGTCTATTTTTTACAATCAGCTTTCATTCCATAATTATTATAGATGTCCATGATTTTATTTATTTATTTATTTATTATTACACATGACAAGAAATAAACCTAATTTATGAAAAAACGACAGGTTATTTAATTTGGACATACAATCTTAATGGATCTGGGTTTGTTGCCTTTCATTTGTCGTATCCCCAGTAAACTAGGATGTTGCCTGTATCTCACTGAGGATATTTAGCATGAAAAAATAAATCGATACTTTTTTCCGATTTTTGATTACACAAAAACAATACCCCGTTGCATGTTCTCATCAACTTGACAAACAGTGACACTCAATTACAACTGGAAACATCATGCGAAATTAAATTCTTAACACATCATCACTCCAGAAAGACCTAAAATATTCATCCCACAATATACCACACACAATCATAAGAATAAAAATAAAAAACATACAGAAACACAAAAACAACAAAATCTAAAACAACAAGAAGAAACCCACACTCACGAGCCCACACAAATCTTTTCCACTCGTCATTCATCCTGAAAGCCCAAGTACTCAAAATCCTGTCGCAATAACAGCCACGCTCCGATCGACTGTCTAAATGGTTTTCCTACCTTTCCCTTTATTGAATTCGGCACGCCATTATATGTCATGGGAGCCAAATAACCATATTTTCTTTGGGCAAAAGAGGTTTTAACTCTAGGGATGGTGAACATTTCATTAGTTGCCATGCGTGTCATGTGTCTCTGCTGAGTCTGCATCTTGCCTTCCTCGCGATGGTAGTGCCAGATAATGGATTTGAGATGCAAATTGGCTATGTTCAGGACCTGATACTCTCTGAAAAGCTCCGCAATGGGATACCGGGCAGGAAGTTTTTTAATTATTTTCACAATCAATTTTTGAGAAACCTGCAATATGTGTTTTTGGGTTAAGGTGCATCCCCCCCAAACTGATATACCGTAAGAAAGTGCTGACTAACAAGGCGAAGTATATACTTTTAAGAATATTTTCACTGAACACATTTCGAATCGTACGGAATATGTATCCTAGTTTTCTGATTTTTGTGGTCAAAGTATTAATATGGACCTCCCAACGAAGGAACTGATCAACATAAACTCCGAGGTACTTTATACTATCAACCCTTTCCAAAGAAACACAACTACAGTCAGCCATGGGTGAACAAGTGTGCAGTGTTATGTATTTATTTGTAGATGCTTGAGTTCTTGTAGATATGCTAAATAAACTGACTGTATCTTTAAGATAGTTAATAAAAACTTAGAATAATATATTAATCAAAAGGAAAATAGGGATAAGAGTGGGAATCGTATAAAAATCAAGAAAGATGAATATTTTGAGATGAATAATACTTGTTTTATTATTCTTAAATATTGATAAAGTGGACACTCTCCTACAGTTACTGAGGATAGCTTGGGTTTTATCCTATCCTCCAAAGGCGGTTGACAGAACGTGGAAATGCATTTGCTCTCTTAGAATTTTAAACTGTTGAAGTTTATAATAACTATTTATTTGACTGAATCTTTATTTAAAAAAAAACTATGTATTGTGAATAGATAATGTCCTTTAAAGCCGAAACCGTTATCCAAGCAATGGAAATGTAAGATCTAAAATCTTGGTTTTATTTTTTATGTAAGTTAATAAATTTTTTTATGAAATAGTTTGGAGTTACGTAAAGTGGAATAGTTTGGAGTTACGTAAAGTGGAATAGTTTAGAGTTACGTAAGTGGAAAAACCAGTGTTTGAATAAACAATTTACAATTTCTTTAAGCCTCCACAGTGAGTATGCCTAAACTATAAATAATATAAGAGTTTTAATATTTTTTGAGAACGTGAGGCTGTTTGGAAGAGATTCCCGCCTGGCAATAAGCCCGCCAGATTGTATTGCAATAAAAGTGTTAAATAAATAAATAAATTAAATAAAAAACATTTTTTCCGATTGACGAATGCAGTGCGCTTTTCGAACAAACTGTGATGGGTAAATTGTAGCTGCTGGACCTACAAATACCACCTCAGAATAATTCAAATAAATAAATAAAGGTTCCTTGACAGCAACACAATTTGTACATATATATACAAGGCGTATCCAGAAAGTAAGTGTACTGAGGCTCTCACGACCGGATGGATTTTATTTTCGACATGTTGGCTGCATTTCCGTGTAGCCTGACCCTTCCCCTTCGCAACGAGACCGGTTCAAGGTCAGTATGTTGAGAAGTGTCGACGCGACAACACGTTTCGTGAAAAATGTCAACCCCATATTCCGCCAAGTTGAAACGAGTGGAGGCCGGGCAAGAGTTTTTGAGGCGCTGCAAACTCCATGGAGATGAATTTCTCCGCTCCATCGTTACTGGAGATAAAACTTGGGTTGCACACTACACGCCTGAAACTAAAAAGCAGTCTCAACAGTGGCGTCACACCAACGGTCACGTCACACCTCTTCACCCTCCGCCAAAAAGTTCAAAACCACAATTTCAGCCAAGAAAATCATGGCATCCGTGATTTGGGACTGTCAAGGCATAATTTTAATCGAATACATGCCTCAAGGGGAGACCATCAACTCTGCAAGATACTGTGAGACCCTAAAAAAATTGCGGAGGGCGATTCAGAACAAGAGGAGAGGCATGCTGACAAAGGGAGTCTGCCTGTTGCACGACAATGCCAGACGGAACTGCTCGCCTCGTTTAAATGGGATGTCCTGAACCATCCCGCGCATTACACTGACCTAGCACCTTCAGATTACTATCTCTTTACCTTCCTGAAGCTGCACATGGGTGGAAAAAGGTTTTCAACTGACGAGGAGGTAAAGGAGGAGGTGGAGAAGTGGACGGAGGGGTTGGCGGGAAACTACTTCGAGGAAGGCATCAAAAAGTTGATACCCCGCTTCACCACCTGCATTGAGAGGAATGGCGACTATGTCGAAAAATAGCTTACATATGTACTACGGTAACCACGTAATTTGTTTGTTTAAATAAAAAAAATTGTAACCTACAAAAAATCAGTTTCTGGATATGCCTCGTATAATAAATTCATCCCGAGTATCGCACATACATCTCAAAATAAACTGCAGAAAATACATTTAACAGAGAAGACATTAAAAGGTCCGGGCTCATCCCACAACATTCCGCCGGCCGAGATACACCCCACTAATGTAGGGCGAGTCCGACCGCAAGAACATCGGCTTTCAGCCCACACCCCCGTGTATCTAGATTTAAAAAAAAAAACAAAATAAAAAGTAAACCTTAACGATAAATAATATATTTTGGTCTTGGTACAATGGTGTTATACTTACGTCCATATTCAGAACAACAAGGTTTAAACATAGGAAATTTAAAAAAATAACAGGAGCAATGGTTATGCAACAAAAAGTGAAACAAAAATAAAATAAACGAGAAAGGTGCTTAGGCGCGAGATATCCATTAGCTTGAAGAGAACACGGGGTGATCTATGGACTACAGGCGTAACGCACAAAAAAGTCGAACGTATTAAAACGGACAAAAAATAAAGCCATGGGGAAATTGATGATGAATTGCCTCTAGTATATATCTTTAATTTTTACTGTCATTCGTTAAGTATATGAGCTGGTTGATTGGAAGAAATTGATTTTAAACAAAAAATCATTAAGAAATATTTACATTAAATTAATAATAATAAAAGGACAATTGATATAGCGCTGTTTAGAGAGCGAGCTCTCTTCAAGGGCGTTCTAACTCGGGATTCGAACCCACTATTATCAATAGATTTATAAATATTCCAAAAAAAAAAAAAAGTTGAATCTAAAAATAGGAAGGTGGTGGCTTCGGTCATAAGATTAGGGCAGTTCCTTATCTGCATATGCTTAAAACAATACCTTTGGTAAGAAAATTGCTGAAAACTTACCAAGGGAAGACGAACTACAAAGAAACTGTGGCGTTCGTGCGCTCGGTCAATGACCGGCGATGCGACCTTTGCATACCTTGACAATTCAAAACAAACAAGTACAAGGTCCACACGCCGGTCATTCAACTCATTGTCATACGCGGAGCGCATTCCATGCTAGAGCGAGAAGGCAGCACATCTGTCGCGCCAAATCCCAAAACAAATTGTCACCTATGTCACACACATTCAAGAATAGTATAAATACCTACGTCTACCAATAAAATGTATTTTTCCGCATTGCGATCTAAAACGAGTTTTATTTATCAACAAATCATCATCATCTCTCCCTTAAGGACATAGCTCCTAAAAAACTTTTGGTGATCTTCCGATATATGAAAACAATACATTTGGCTTTAGATGGAGTGTATTGTATTATATTACACTTTCGTTGTACACAATACAACCTGGCGGGCTTTACCTTATGTGCCTTATGTGGCAATATATTTTAACCAACCAGAATATATTGTCACATATTACCTTATGTGACAATGTATTTATATTGTCACATAAAATATATTGTCACATATTACCTTATGTGACAATATATTTTAACCAACCAGAAAGATGTTAAGGAGACCTTGAGTGAAAACCTGACTGGAGTTTTTTTTTTTTTTTAAATCTGGGTTCCAACGGGAATTAAACCCACAACCTTCGAATTGCGAGACAAGCGTCTTACCAACAAGGACCTGGAGGTCGTGTATATGTTTAGTGTTCATATACTGAGGATACTTTGGACGGCGTGGAGCACAATTGTATCCAACATTCGACATCTTAAGATTGAAGAGCCAAAGTTGATAGAGAGTTGCTGACTAATATTAAAATCCGAAAGGTGTCCTATTTGGGTCATGTACTCAGAGTAGCAAAGTAGAAATTACTGTACCTGATCATCCAAGGCAAAATAGAGGGTCGAAGCGGTGTTGGCAGGAGGCAAATCTCCTGGCTATATACGTGATTGGACTTGTATAAGGAGCGTTGGGGATCTCCTGGACAAAGATGCCTACTCTAAGGTGATAGTCAACGTTGGGGGGACCTGACATGATACTGAGAAAAAGAAGAAGACTGAAGATAAAATGTCCACAATTTGTCTCATACGAGTTCTCCAGTTATTTGGTCATGCAGTGAAGATGATTATTTTTAAATACTTGTGCTTACATACAGTGTGAATGACCGAAGAGGCGGCAATAAATCAGCAAGCTTGACGGAAACAAAGCCAGAAACGTAGCAGGATCCACTGTGACTGTAGCACTCCGACAATCTCAAAGAAAGGAGGGATTGACAATCGTTGTGTGTAGATTTGCGCACATGGCTACTAAGATGACGACATGGCAGAAACAACCAAGAAAGAGACATGCTTAAAAAGGTCCAAGAAGTGCATAAACTTATATTTTTTACTAATCATAGCAACGAAATAAAAATGAGGCGGTCTTTTCAATGCTACGAGTATATTGGAATAGGAAATAGTACGAAGGACAAAACTATCGTGGAGCTCATTCGGACGTTTAAACAACATCTTCAAGAGTAATTTTCCAATATCCTTGAAGCAAAGGGTCTACAACCAGTGCATTCTCCCAGTACTTACGTATGGCTGCGAGACATTGACGCTCACATTAAAGAACACACAAAAGCTCCAGACCGCACAGAGGGGCATGGAGAGATGTGTGTTGGGATATAAAGAGACCATAAACGAAACACCTGGATTCGCAATACAACAAAGGTAGAAGACATTATAAAGGTGAGCCGGACACGTAGCCAGAATGTCAGACTCCCGATAGACATCCGAAATAATCCAATGGTACCCAAGAGGCATAAAGAGGCCCAGAAGAAGACCGAATGCACGCTGGATGGATGAAATCAGGAAGCATGGCAGCATCACATGGCGGCATCAACGAGCAAAAAACCGAACTATTTGGAGTCAACTTGGGGAGACCTTCATCCAGCAGTGGATCGACCCTGGTTGACAATGGTGATGATATTACATTAAACAGACACACATATACTCGTATACCATCACGCCATATCCCTTTCGGGGTACGCAGAGTAGACAAATTTCCACAACCTTCATATCTACCTAAATGGTCTTTACCTCATTCATGCTATTCCATTTTCATCCTTCGTTCATTTCTATCAGTAACAAAACCTCCATGTATAACCTTTCATTCGTACTATGTATGCCTCTTCCTTGCACACCAATAATTCCAGACATGTATATTTGTTTTGCAATTTTTTTAAAACCCATTTTCTGGATATGTACAAACCATTTCAAAACTTCTTAATTTAACTTAAAATATTTAACTCGAACAAACAGTTATCCCTAATTCAGTCATTGCATACTCTATCACAATAAACATTGCAATACTAAACATTCTTCGCAAAACTAGCAATTCTAGCATAAATTAATTTTGCTCATATAACTCTTCTTTAATATCCTAACTTCCCTTCCATACATCAAGGTGGGCACTAATAATATATTCAAAGCCTTTCCCATTGTGAAATTCATGATGATATTTTTTAGGTTATTTCCCTTCTCCACAGACCGCCTCACCATTGTTTCTGCTTGAAGCATCCCCAAAAAGCCCTCTAGAAAATAATATTTTCCTTCTGAAGGGGTGGAAACTCTCCACTGGGATGATGGGAAATATTTCTCTTGAATTTGTCTTCGATTCATTATCATTTTCAGTGCTGAAATTTTTTAAATGAGTAACTTTTCAAGTATTCCTAAATTTGTATTATTTTTAAGTACATTAGAAATTAATCCAGCGGCCTAAAGGAGAGTCTGCTCTCTTAAAAGCACTATACAAATTGAACTTTAATTACTATTGTTATATTATGTATGAAAGGTAATTTTATCTTCCATAACAACGTAGAAAGTAGTGGAATTGCATTGAATTTGTTATTAAAATCTTCGAGATGACCTCCGTGGCCTATTTGATAAGGCGAACATCTTCCAATCTGGTAGTTGTTTGTTTATTTAACGCTTCTATTACAAATACAATCTGGCGGGCTAATTGCCAGGCGGCAATCTCTTCCAACCAACCAGACAAAAGTAAATGAAGCAAGTTACATAGTTGCATAAATCATTCAAATGACTATCCATCCCCACGAAATCCAAAAACACATACGTTAGCATATGCCCACGAACCCCACAAAGACGGACAATCACCCGAACATTATTTTTCATATAAAGTGAGATATCATCAATCAAAAAGGAAAGGAAGGGATGGTGGAGAGGAAAGGAAAAGAAAAATCAGGAATAAAACACGTTATTTTACTGACTAGAAATTAAGTTTTTCAGTCGCTTCTTAAAGCATGCTGTTGGTTTTTCGTTGATGTGTTGTTGATAAAGTATGTTGTTGGTTTCGTTTCTGTTGTAACGCAGTTAGTCAAAGGTTTGTAGTCTCGTTTTAAAAATACTTTAAAGCTCTTTAACATATGTCTAATTAGTTGGAAGCGATTTCCGTTAGCAATACCCACTGTGTTGAACTGTATTCAAGGAAGATGTAAAACATTGTATGCAAGGAAGATGTAAAACACTGTATTCTAGGAAGATGTAAAACACTGTATTCAAGGAAGATGTGAAACACTGTATTCAAGGAAGATATAAAACACTGTATTCAAGGAAGATGTAAAACACTGTATTTAAAGAAGATGTAAAACACTGTATTCAAGGAAGATGTAAAACACTGTATTTAAGGAAGATGTAAAACACTGTATTCAAGGACGATGTAAAACACTGTATTTAAGGAAGATGTAAAACACTGTATTCAAGGAAGATTTAAAACACTGTATTCAAGTAAGATTAAAAACACTGTATTCAAGGAAGATGTAAAACAGTGTATTCAAGGAAGATGTGAAACACTGTATTCAAGGAAGATGTGAAACACTGTATTCAAGGAAGATATAAAACACTGTATTCAAGAAAGATGTAAAACACTGTAATTAAGGAAGATGTAAAACACTGTATTCAAGGAAGATGTAAAACACTGTATTTAAGGAAGATGTAAAACTCTGTATTCAAGGAAGATGTAAAACACTGTATTCAAGGAAGATGTAAAACACTGTATTCAAGGAAGATGTAAAACACTGTATTCAAGGAAGATATAAAACACTGTAATTTATTTTTATCAAACGCTGTTTATTCCACTTTTTTTACCAATGTAAAACATTGTATTCAAGGAAGATGTAAAACACTGTATTCAAGGAATATGTGAAACACTGTATTCAAGGAAGATATAAAACACTGTATTCAAGGAAGATGTAAAACACTGTATTCAAGGAAGATGTAAAACACTGTATTCAAAGAAGATGTAAACCACTGTATTCAAGGAAGATGTAAAACACTGTAATTTATTTTTATCAAACACTGTTTATTCTACTTTTTTTACCAATGTAAAACACTGTATTCAAGGAAGATGTAAAACACTGTATTCAAAGAAGATGTAAAACATTGTAATTTATTTATATCAAACACTGTTTATACCACTTTTTTTACCAATGTAAAACACTGTATTCAAGGAAGATGTAAAACACTGTATTCAAGGAAGATGTAAAACACTGTATTCAAGGAAGATGTAAAACACTGTATTCAAGGAAGATGTAAAACACTGTATTCAAGGAAGATGTAAAACACTGTATTCAAGGAAGATGTAAAACACTGTATTCAAGGAAGATGTAAAACACTGTATTCAAGGAAGATGTAAAACACTGTATTCAAGGAAGATGTAAAACACTGTATTCAAGGAAGATGTAAAACACTACTTTTTTTTAAATCCTATGCCTCTTGTTAGCGACCAAAATTATTAAACTTATTATGGACCACATATACAATGACATTGGATGCCAAAGTTGCGTTTTCCTCAAACATTTATTCCGTTCAACCAACTTACAGATGACGCGAATTGAAATAACTCAGACATTAAACTAAAAATGTGAATTAACATTAGTCAAAACTATGGTAATATTATATTATATATGGTAACGTTGAATATATTTTCAACGTGTCGTTTTCGTTAAAGTATAAACGTTGTGAAATGTCAGTGTTGATTGAAATTTTCCGCTATTCTGGAAAGAGCGAAATGGCGTTTAAGACACCTCCCTGATAGGATAAATTTTGGAAACTGAATCCGACGTATTATTTGACAGGCAGTTTCTCCGGATTTTTTGGTTTACTTGAAATATTGAATAGCGTAATTCAATGGCATATGTATTAAAATACAATATGTACACATATGTTAAACACACTCTATTTCCCTTTCGAGGTAGGCAGAGATAACGGAGCGCTAAATTATCCTATGGCGATATACTATCCTCCACATAATATTAATGATTATACATAAAATATTAATAATAAAAGGGAAATGTATATATGATAAAGCGCCGTTTAAAGAGCAAAATCTCCTCAACGATGCTCTAACTCGGGATTCGAACCCACTATTATTGACAGATTGAGATGCGTGGCCGTGCGGTAACGCTCTAGACTTCCGCGTGGAATATCGTCGGTTCGAACCTCGCGCTATGATATCCCCCTCATACTGTGCATGGCCGCACGGTAACGCATTGGACTTCCTTACAGAAGGTCATCCGTTTGAACTCCACGCTGTACTACTCCCCTCAAATGACACAGACATTTTTTCCGCCTAGTATTCGGGGGTATAAGGATACCTATGACTTCAGTCATATCTATTATTTTAAAAATATTTAAAAAAACATGTCGGTGTGCTCCGACCGTCTCCCTTCGGTGAGCCATCGAATCAAATATAGCAGTGTGGCTGGTGAGTTTGCTGGTGTGCAACGGATCACTACTCACTTAAAAAAACCTCCACAGCACAGTTTTGCTTCCCAATTAAATTGATATTGAAATGGTGAGAGGAACCTCGACAACGATGCCCAACAATGAAGGAACGAAGTTATCAGATTAAAAATGTTTAAAAAGAAACAAAATGAATGCAGGACAGAGAGGGGGTGACTGCAACATTCAAATGAGGAACTTTTCCGTATCTACATATGTTTAGATAAACATAATTGGTAAGAAAACCGCAGAAAACTTGCCACGGGAAGACGAACTACTAAGACATCTTTGTACATAGATCTTCCAATAAGTGATAGAAATATGTTCATATTTAGGTGTAGTGTAGTTTTTAAATATAGTGTTCATACATAATCATTAATTTTTATAAGACTTTTGAAAATAAATTGTTTTTAAACACTTCCTAAAGCTGTACATGCCATCCATATATCTAACACTTAAAGGCAGACCATTCCACTCCTCACGATAATATCAATGTTTATGTATAAAATGGTGTCTGTAAGTATTAGGTGTTAACATACGACAGTGATCCCAGAAGTACCCGACCTGACGTATAGATGGCGGTTGTTGCTTTAAAAAATTACTATGGTAGAAAGTACTAAACTTATAAAGCTTAAGTTTCAAGTTTTAAGACGCTACGTTGTTTAGTATTTGTTTGGCAGCCATCAATAGTGAACGCTCTCAGTGAATTTGTAAACATGGAAAATATTGGTCATCGTTATGTGATACAATACTTTCATTTGAAAGGTCTAAGTCCGACCAATATCAAAGCCGAGCTAGATTCTACTCTGGGGGAGTCTGCTCCTTCGTTTACAACAGTAAAATATTGGGTGGCAGAGTTTAAACGAGGCCGTACGAGCTGCCAAGACGAACATCGCAGTGGTCGACCAAATGAGGTGACCACGCCAGAAATGGTAAAGAAAATCCACAAAATGGTATTGGATAACCGTCGATTGAAAGTGCGCGAGTGAGCAAACATGGTAGGCATTTCAAAAAGGGCTGTACATCGCATATTGACTGAAAATTTGGGCATGAGAAAGCTGTGCGTAAGATGGGTGCCGCGTTTGCTCACAATGGAACAAACACAGCGTCGTGAGGATGTTTCAATCGAGTGTTTGGCGATGTTTCACAGCAATAAAGCCGATTCTTCGATCTTCATGAATAATATGGTTTAAACGGTCCTTATCGAAGTCCACTGGTCGTCCGGAATGCTCCATATCTTTCAGGTCGAAATTACCGTCTTTGAAACGCAAAAACCATCGACGAGCTGTCCTTTCATTCATAGCATCTTCACCGTATACTTCGCAAATATCGCGAGCAGCTTTGGCAGTTTTATTCCCTCGATTGAATGTGAACAGAAGGAGGTGTCGAAAATGCACACTTTCGTCTACTTGACATTCCATTTTGAAGGATTTTAATCAAATAAAATAATATATGTAACGTAAAAGCAAACACAATATCTTGTAAAGCAGAACATTTTCTTACAAATGACGTATAATCTTTATCATTTTGTTTTACTATTGGTGCTCATTTTTAAATTGAAAAAATCGGACACAACTTATGTTAACACCCAATATAATAGTTGGAGTATTTGTTTTGTATTACATTATCTTTTTCTAAACTTTCCTCACCACGTCGGAGGTAGGCAAAAGGAGGTCTAAACTATTTTATTTTTGTCTGCAACTGCCCTGAATAATGTTTCCATGCTACTACCGTGGAACCACTCTCTTAGATTCTTCAGATAGGAGTTCTTTATTCCTAGACATTGTTTTCCTTGTATCTCCTCCGCAATATGACTTGGACAATTTCTTGTTCCTTTCCTCTCATGATATACCCAAAGAATTTCAATCTTCCCCTTTTAATGCAAATGACTACTTTTTTGTCTTTTTTATAAGTCTGAGGATCTCTTTGTTGCGCATTTTATCCACCCAGGAAAAATTATTACATTTCAATTGCTTCTGTTAGTTTTGTGGAGGCTTGAGTGAGTATCCAAGTCTCCAATCTATAAAGAAGTACTAAAAATATGTAGTGACATCGTACAATGCGCATTCTTAATTTGAGGTTAGTCTCTTTTACAGAGAATATTTTTCATTTCGAAGAAAAATTCCCATTCCTTTTCAATCCTGGTTCTGGTTTCCTGGAAATTATCCCACTGATCATGAAGCCAGCATCCTCGATACTACCATTTATTCACTCTTTCAATGCAACCAAATCCTACTCTCAGCGATGCATCTGGTTATCGATGATCCTTACTGAATATTATAAATGTTGATTATAGTTAAGGCATAAACGTTGTGGAGGTTTAAAGACATTGTAATTTATTTTTAACAAACACTGTTTATTCCACTTTTTTTTTTTTTTTTTTTTTGGTGGAATAAAAAAGTGAAATGAACAGTGTTTGTCAAAAATAAATTACAATGAATGTTATAAAATTAGCCTGTTGTAAATTACATTATAATGTTTTTATGTCTGAAAAATAAAGGAACAAACATTTGAAATATAACGAATGTGCAAAACTAACGAATGTGCAAAAACTGCATGACTGAATTAGAAATGAGAGTTTTCTGATACACATGGGGAAGCCAAGAGGTTCAGGAAGAAGAAAGCTATCTTGGTTGAAAAACTTGAGCCTGTGGAATTTTCCAAACTCTTTTAGAGTAACTGTTACCAAGTTCAAGGTAGCCAGCATGAGAAAAAGCGTAGTTAAACGTTATCCGAGGAAAAGACAAGTTTAAATGATGGTGAAGACTTTGAAGAGATCTTACCTGTCTGTCTGATGAGGCGTTGACGAGGCTCGCGCAGGAGGCCCTCCCCCTTAGCGCCTGCACCAGCCGCCTGGCCTGCGACATGCGCGCCCCGGCGGCCCCGCCCCCGCCCCCGC
The DNA here is from genome assembly GCA_949825065.1 of Odontocerum albicorne. Taxonomy (NCBI): domain Eukaryota; kingdom Metazoa; phylum Arthropoda; class Insecta; order Trichoptera; family Odontoceridae; genus Odontocerum; species Odontocerum albicorne. The sequence goes on from CATKWJ010000073.1 coordinate 40,877, forward strand.
CCCTCAAGCGCTGCGGCGGGGGCGCCCCGAGAGCGCGGCCTCGTCACGCCCACCCACCATCGCCCATCGCAGCCCCGCCCCAAGTCGCTGCCTCTGCCGATCCGCCTTACGACATCTCTTTGGCCAGCGTCTCCAGACTTGGAGTTCCGCAAGGGTCAAACCGTGATCCCAAGATCAAGGGCTCTTCAAGTCGAAACGTAGTTTAAACAACGAGAATGTTTGGAACTTTCCAACTAAGATTCTTAGATGTTTAAACTTTAAAATTTTAGAATGAACAACCAACGGTTTTCAATTTAAGAATGTTTGGAATTCTTCAAGGGTCGCGCCTTGGTCAAAAATATAAAAAAATAACTGTTCAAAGATCAAACTAGGATTTCAAGATCATTTGGGTTTATCTCCAAATATAGAATGATGATTTGATGGTAAATAAAGTTTGGGGTTCCTCAGGGATCGTAGATTGGTCCAAAATCGAGATCGATGTTCACTTTTACACAGAAACTGGTTTGTTTGGATAACAAATAGAAAAAATGTATTGTTTGTGTAAACAATGACCAATTTAAAAAAATATTTCAAGAATTAGTCATTGTTTAGTTTTGAATTTGTTTTATTTTAAATCATTTAATATTACATATAAAAAATTAATGAACTTTTATCTAAAGCACTTTTTCGTTAATAGAAATTTAGCTAAATAAACACTGCACTGTTAAGATAATTTTTGTATTGGTTAAGACAGATTTATATTATATTCAAAAACATAACAGATTTTTCAATTATTTTCCAGCAAAATATTGAGGGCGATATTGTAAGGAAAGTAACAGGTGGTTAGATTTTTGATTATAACAACAACAAAAAAAAAACAATAAATTTAGTATTCACTCAATAATCAAGGAACAACTTTGTCAAAAGAAATAATAATATTTCGTTTTTGTTTTAAAATAAATTTAAATAGAAAATTTCAAATCAAAATACTTTTTTTGATGGTTAAGGAGATAATTTTGATTCACTTAGGCGTTCGGATAAAAATTAGCGAAATATCGCGTAATGGGCGGAACTTGTTCCAAACACTTCACAAATAGTCACTGTAAGAGGCCAGCATTTCATTTTACACTTTTTTCTTCGTATATTTATCCCTTTTTTCTATCGCTTTCAGTCTCCGTTTTCTTTATCTGAAACAAAAAAGAAATAAATCATTAGATATATTTTTTTATTTCTGTGAAACTATTTTGTTCAGCCAGAGTTACATAAATAAATGGTGTAACAGATGCAAAGAGAAAGATCTGAGAATCAATGTTGCGAAACCTAAATTCATGGTGGTATAACAGTGTAAATTAAAATACATACCATCACACAGTTGCGGTTGGTAGGATGGACAGAGCGCTATATTTTCCTATCTTGACACACGTCAATTGAAACAATGATGCGTAAAAAGTCAGAGAAATCGTAAGAGTTGCATGAGAAGGTGTATGAATGTCGAAGGAATGAAAAGTGAAGGAAATATATGGTTGTATTTTCTCAGATAGCATAAGAGCTACGAGAGATGTCGAACGACGAGGAAACAAAATTAATGTGGAACTAAAACATATTTCGAACAGGAAAGTATCAAAATCTACTAAGATGATTGTCCACAACTGTATTTAACTTCCAACTTTGATATAAAATTCCGAAAAAATGCTGTAAAAATGCGTGCACTGAGAAGAATACACGGGATGACAATGTATGTTTGGGGAATGTCCCTTAAAGGTATATGATGATTATGATTGTTGGTAAATAATAAAACACGTTAGATCGCAATGCGGAAGGAAAGAGTGAATTGTTTATTTTGATAGTACGTAGGTATTTATAACATTTCAGAATGGGCGCGAGGGTGCGCCCGCGATATGCTTCTATCTCACTTCTGTGAATGCAGAAATGGTCAATTGTAGTATGTAGGTAACAATCTATTTACGGAACCGGCGAGACAGCGTGGTGCGTTCTCTCTCTAGTATGTAGTGCGGTCCGCTCGCTACGGGATGACTGGCCGGCGGGTGATCTTTGGACTTGAATGGACGGCGTATGTACTTTGGACTGTTTATTTAAATTTGTCGAGGAATGCGAATCTCATCGGTCATTGACCGTATGTATGCGACAATATTCCGCGACGACCGTGGATCCCTACATATGTAAGAATACGGAATGAAGTGATAAGGGATGAATGTGAACTTAAAGCTGATGTGTTGAGTAAGACAAAAAAGAACATTCTGAGATAGTTTCGGCATGTAGAACGAATTAATGAAGAAATACTAAAAAATATACCGTATTAACCCGATTATAAGGTGAGGTTTTTATTTAAAAAGGCGACACGTAAACAGGGGGGTCGCCTTATATTCGAGTCACAATTAATCAAATTTCCAAAGAAACCATCATCAATGGATTTAAATACTGTTGCATATCCAATAAAATGGACGGTGCTATTTTGTGGGAACGATAATATTTTGTGGGAAATATAATTGAGGATTCCGAAGACGATAATATCACTGAAGATGAGACTGATGCTGAGGATGCTGTGGCCATATGTGAATCTGACTGATCTTCAATTAGTATTATTGTTAAAATTCATTATAAAAACATGGAAAGTTTTGCTGAAACAGTTCGTAAACTTCGTGGAATTTTCGGTCGAAATAATGGTCCAAATGAATCATCAATTCGAAGATTGATTAAACAATTTGAGCAAACTGGTTTGATTCAGGACAATAAGTCACCCATGGGTCCTTGTAGCGGACGTTCACTCAAAAAAATAGCCGCAGTGAAAGAAAATGTTACTGAAACCCCAGGGTCATCTCTTCGTCATCATTTACAAGAATTAGACATTTCAAGAAGCACCTTACAGCAAATTCCTGCGAAACGTCTGGATCTGCATGCCTACAATGTCCAACTAACCCAAGAACTCAAACTAGCAGACAACAAAAACTAAATCCAGCTCTTATTGGGACAACCTGTAACATTGGTATATAGGTTTAGGAACTAGTCCTTAAGGGAAGAGATGATGATGATTTGTTGATAAATAAAACACGTTTTGGATCGCAATACGGAAGAAGAGTTTTTATTAGTAAACGTAGGTATTTATACTATTTCCGCGTGTGTGCGGGAATGCGAGCAAGATATCCTTCGTCTAGTTTCTGCATTAGCAAAACGATTAATGTCGTATGTAGGTGACAATTTATTTACGGAACTGGCGAGACAGCGTGGTGCGTTCTCGCTCTAGTATGGAATGCGGTTCGCTCCGGGCTATGGGTTGAATGGCCGGCGTGTGAACTTCGGACTTGTTTATTTAGATTTGTCGAGGTATGCAAAGGTCACTTCATCGGTCATTGACTGTATGTATGAACGCCCACCGTGTTCCGAGTGGGCGACCGCCACATAGGAAAGACTATGATTTTTGAAAAAAAGACTTCGTGAACACAAATCCACCTTAACGAATTTTTTTATTTATTCTGAAATGGCTAATCATTGTCACCGTGAAAATCACACGTTTTCTATCGATGATGCCAAATTCTTGTATATCAGTAGTAACGGAAATAAATTGGACAGATTAGAGACCCTAGAAATATCCAAGTCAGTACATTGGGATGAACGTTTGGAAAATACACATATTTCCAAGATCTCCCCACAGCTTTCTTAAGCTGTATTTTGCCTCCGACAATCCCCAACCCGTATTTTTACCGTTAGGAGCGTATATGTCAGTATCGGTTCGAACATAATTCAGCCTTGTTTGCACTCCCATGATGATGACGTGAAAACCTTAAAACCGGTAGGGTTACACCGTTATATAAAGTAGATAACTATCAATATGTGTCCTTTTACCTCCAAACTCCCTCATTCAATATCACCTTGATCAAAAAGTTTTAGGACCGGCCACCATGTGGCGCTGTCAGTCACCTGATTGGAATTATTTTTTTTCGTTAGGTTACTACATCTGTCATTGACACTTCCCTCCAAGGTAACGCTAATGTAGATTATACCGTGTGACATCACGCTGTATGTCTACGCGAGCCACAAAAATGGACCTTGCTGGCCTGACTTGGCCGGCGAGCCTAAGCCTAAGGTCATACCTGGTATTTATTTATTTATTTTTTCAAAACAGGCTTAGCCCAATTACTTTGAAAAATACAAGACATATTAAAAAAGAAGAAAAATTACCTAGAAAAAAATAAAAAAATATATAAAATAAAAAATAATGTATATGCATACATACGAGTACCTTGATCAAAAAGTTTGAGGACCGGCTGCCGTGTGGCGCTGTCAGTCACCCGATTGGATTTTTTTTTTGTTAGGTTACCACATCTATCATTGACACTTCCCTCTAAGTTTCTGCGTGATAGCTTGACATTTTAAAAAAGTTACGCTGTACTGAGTACATCTACCTTTGTGCGTGTTTTCGAGTTTTTACAAGTATGAAAATGGCATCAACTGTGCATCAACGAGTTTGCATTAAATTTTGTGTGAAAAACGGATTTAACGGTTCGCAGACCTTGAAAATGTTGGAGAAGTGTTTCGGCAACGATACTCTTTCGAGATCAAACGTTTTTAGGTGGCACAAACGCTTCAGAAGTGGTCGTGAGTCGGTCGAGGATGACGAACGCAGTGGCAGTCGAAAACCGATGAAAACAAATCAAAGAAATGTTAGCCGAAAACCACAAATTGACCATCAGAGAGCTGGCAGAGGACTTGAACATCGCTTATGGATCCGTTCAAGACATTTTGGTTAGTGATTTGGGCCTCAGACGTGTCGCTGCAAAACTGGTGCCGAAAGACCTCAATTTCATGCAAAAAAAGAACCGCGTTGAAATTGCGAAAGACATGATTTCCAAGGCCGAATCCGACCCGACATTTATCAAACGGATCATCACTGAAGACGAGACGTGGATTTATGAGTATGACACGCAATCCCGACATTAAGCGAGTGAATGGCGTGCACCGAATGAGCCGAGACCGAAAAAACCACGTCGTTTTCAGTCAAAAAAGAAGGCGATGCTCACGGTTTTCATGAATTACAACGGTGTTATGCATCATGAATTCTTGCCAGAAAAACAGACAGTCAACAAAGAGTATTATTTGGGCGTTATGAGATATTTGCGTGAAGCAATTCGCCAAAAAAGACCGGATTTGTGGGCAAACAACTCGTGGATATTGCACCACGATAACGCACCGTCGCACAATGATATCCTTATCCGTGAGTTTTTTACCAAAAACAACACGAATACTATCCAGCAGCCTTTGAATTCACCTGATCTGGCTCCTTGCGACTTTTTTCTGTTCAACCAACTTAAACAGTACAGCACCCGAAATGATGGACATACCGAAAATTAAGTACCAGCGGTGTTTCGAGGATTGAATCAAGCGCTGGCGTAAGTGCGTTGCAGTCGATGGGGAGTACTTTGAAGGGGGCCATATCGACTTTGATGAATAAACTTGTATTTTCGATTTTATGAATAAAGTCCTAAAACTTTTTGATCAAGGTAGTATGTCAAATGCTGTATATAATGGCCTGAGTTCATTTTATTCGTATTAATTATATTTTCTTCCTGCATCACCGCTTGTTTATGTTTCAAGTTATCATGTGGGCATTTATAATTGTTTATTCTGAAATATTAGGTTTCTGAATAAAAAAGGATAAAACATGAAAACTGAGTTATCATATGCATTATTCATTGGTTATATTATTGAACAACATCGGTCAAGGTCAGCTGTTTATAGAAGATTTACTGACCTGGATTTGGACATGCAAATATTGTTTTGTAAATTACCAAGCATTAGTTTTAACAAAAATATTTTATTTCTACTCGTACAACTCGGTTATCAACAATAAAATCAATGAGGTATGCCACAAAACCTTATTCAGCCTTCATTCCATTAAATATGCTTCAAAGCCCACAACACTTATCTGGTCAATTATTGTAGAACAGTAGAACAAATCTCAATAAATGCACAATGTTTTCGATATATCTTCGATCCAAGAAAGTATGGCTATATCATACCTTTCCAAAAGAAACTTAACTAGTTGAATATAAAAAATCTTCGTCAAGTATTGTACACGTCATCATCATTGTCAACCAGGGTCGATCCACTACTGGATGAAGGTCTACCCAAGTTGAGTACAAATAGTTCGGTTTTTTGCTCGTTGATACCATGTGATGCTGCCATGCTTCCTGATTTCACCTATCCAGCGTACCTTCAGTCTTCTTCTGGGTCTCTTTATGCCTCGTGGGTCCATCGGGAGTTTGACATTCTGGTTACGTGTCCTACCCATTGCCACTTCATTCTTTTGCACACCTTTATAACGTCTTCTACCTTTGTTATATTGCGGATCCAGGTGTTTTGTTTATGGTATATTTTAGTATATCCCAACATGCATCTCTCCATGCCCCTTTGTGCGGTCTGGAGCTTTTGTGTGTTCTTTACTGTGAGCGTCCATGTCTCGCAGCCATACGTAAGTACTGGGAGAATACACTGGTTGTGGACCAAGTCTATAACCAAGTACATGTATTGTTATTTATATTATCTATAACATCCTTTACTTCCCGCCGCCTTCTTGTATATTGTCAAAAATGTTCAGTATATATATTCGATCACGGACTCGCGTTCCGATTAAATGGAGAATGCATATTAGCTTTTCCTGTTCACTTCTCTTAACTTTTCACGTCGTCCTTTACTGTCCACAGCGTTCGACTCTGAAATGAACTGGCGGCAACTTACATTCAACTTATTCCGTGGTTATCGTGATTCAACAGTGACATTAAAAAAAATACGTCTCGTCAGTAACGAAGTATGGTTCATTGAATACAGCGCGAACGTGTCTGGAAGTTGTAGTAAAGGAATAAAAAGGAAAATATGGTTGGATCAAGTGAATTATATTATGAATATTTATTTTTAAATTATAGAAATAATAGAAGTTATATAAACACTTTTTGAAAAAAATTCCGCTTTGTCGTCCCAGCATACCCCAACAAGGAAATGGTGTGATTTTATGTGAATAATGATATTTAATTCAAATATGTGAAAAATTAGACTTGCTCGCTTTTGGTATTGATCCCCACGATATTGTGTTAAAAAAATCTATGGTTTTATTAGTAAACGTCTTCTTTATTTCTCTATTCCACTTACTTTTCTCTATGAAAAGCATTTTCTATTGCATTTCATCCATAGCGCCCCCAATTCGAATTTTGATTGGTTCCAAATTAAATTCCATATTTGAATATCCAAGATGGCCACCGAATTCTTTTTGCGTTTGGCGGGAAGAGAAAAAAAAATCTATGGTCGCAATAACACTTCATCTATGCGAAAATTTGCATTATTACCCTATTCCTAAAGGAAATTTCTCAAGATTTCCCATACTATACGGCTTTATTCGACGCTTTTTGAATTTATAAAATACTCTTCGGTGGAAAGAATGTAGATATTTGAGAATTGTTATGAATCCATTTTTATGTTCATAGCCCCTCCGGGCATAGATAAAGTGCGTCGCGCATTTCTTATAAAATAATCATTGAGAAAATGGGTGAACGTGTCTTTGGCAGATTTGTCTATGGTTAAAAAACGCCGAGAATGTGACAAGATTTTATTTTTTGCAGGTTATACGCTTTATTTATGATATTTGACAATTTGAAAATCGTGCTCTCTTAAAAATGTGGCGATAAAAATATTAGCTAGCTGTAACAGAGAAAACATCGTACGAGTATTGTTGAGAAAAGCCTCGCAGCTTAATATTCTTTTAAACTGTGTATGCAAACGGAGATTAATCATTGATTACATGCCCATTAATTAATTAATATATTAAAAAAATAACTTAAATGACTCAATGAAACAAGTTTTTAAAAGAATGGATCTACTCGTATATTCTTTTAAAACTGCTTAACTATTTCAATGTACAATATTACTGCCTAACTATTTCAATGTTCAAGTTGTGGGTTTACTTTTTATTTTGTTTTCTGCCATAAGTTTTTGTTTTTTAATTATTTATTATTTAATCTAGATATGCGGGGGTGTGGGATGGAAGCCCCCGATGCCCTTACGGTCGGGCTCGCCCTACATTGGTGGGGTGTATCTTGGCCGGGGGAATGTTTGTGGGATGAGCCCGGACCTTTTAATGTCTTCTCTCTTAAATGTATTTTTTTTTTTCATCTATTTATTTTCACTATTTTTTTATCTTCTTGTTCTACGTGTTCAAGGGTGTGGGCTGAAAAACATCTGGTGTCCCCGTGGCTGGGCTCGCCCTATATTGGTGGGGTGTATCTTGGCCGGGGGGATGTTATTAGATGAGCCCAGACCTTTTGATAGCTTCTGTTTTTTAATATATTATATTTTTAATGTGTTCTTGAAATGTGTCTAAATGCGTTATGTACATACTTTGTTGCTATCAATAAACCTATATTTATTTATTATATTCATAACTCTTATATTTATGATTTGATTAATTCAAACCAGATTCTGCGTACAAAGAAAATATGTAATTTTTATTTTTTAATATGCTTGTGCAAATATTATTTTTAAGTTTTGTAAATATTTTTTTCCTTTTTTTAATTTATTTTATACTTTCGTTGTATACAGTACAACCTTACTGTGTCTCAATATCTTCCAACCAATAAGAAATATGTTAAAGAGGCCTTCATTGAAAACCAGGCTAGATTCTTTTTTAAATAAATCTGGGTCCAAGTGGGATTTGAACCCGCAACATCTAGGTTTGGAGACAGGCATCTTATCAGCTAAACCACAGAGGTCGTGGTATTATGTATTCAAGCTTTGATTTTCAACTTTGTTGTTAATTTACATTTTCGATTATTCAAGCCGTAAGTTGCGGGTTCAGTATCCAGATTTTTTCACAAGGGTTCTAGTCTAGTGTTTACTTAAGGCTTGTTTAAAACCTTTCTGGTTGATTGGAAGAGTTTGACACATGGCTATAAGCCCACATGTTTATACTGTACAACAAAAAAATTATCCAATAATATTACACAACGACCAATATTATATAATTGGTTTGACGCATGTTTACCAACCGGGGAGTTGCACTTTTGATTCCGTTATTTTCAGTTTGAAATTTAAGAAAGGATTCATAATCACATTTCTAATTGGTTGGACGAAATTATCACATGGCAATAAACCTAATTAAGTTGTGCTGTATACAATGAAAGTGTAATACAATAATGTAACAGTCCATTATTCGTGCCTTTGATTTTGAAATCAAAGGAAAAGATACGTTACTCGCAGTTTGTTGCACATTTTGGAAATATTATACTGACTTTCGCGCAGACCAGTCTTTAAATTACGATTTGGAAACATATGAACCCTTTTTTGGAAAGTCTTATAATAATGTATGATCATATATAAACACTTTACACATACACTATACTCCACCTAAAGCCGAATGTGGTACTATCACAAATCGGAAAATCTACAAAAGTTTCTTTGTAGTTTGTCTTCTCTTGATAAGTTTTCCGTAGTTTTCTTACCAAATGTATTTTTCTGAACATATGCAGATGATGGGAATTACCTGAACAACTGCAGCCACCACCTTCCTATTTTTACACTTAACTTTTTTGTAATATTTTTTTAATCAGTTTATAAAAGTGGGTTGGAATTCCAAGTATGAGCGACCTTCAGGAGAAATATGGTATCTAGACGGCACTATACAAATTGTTCTTTAAAAGAGGAAAATCGTTTTGGTTTTATGGAAAATAACTATCAATATTATCTATATTAATTTATTACGCTCATTATCTACGAATGTTTCTTTATAGTTCGCAAGGTTCTCATCATCAGGGGAACACAAACAAGACTTGTTTGTGCTTCCCTGAGTCTCCCTCTCAAGGAATCTTGTTGAAAACCTTGAAATCGGTAGGGTTTTATCGTTATATAAAGTGGAATAAACAGTTTTGGACTTAACAAATAATGTCTTTAAAACTCCGTAGTGTTATTTATTTACTTATTTATTTAACACTTTTATTGCAAATACAATCTGGCGGGATTATTGCCAAGCGGCAATCTCTTTCAACCAACCAGATAAAAGTAAATGAAAAAAGTTACACGGTCGCATAAATCATTCAAATAACTATCCATCCTTACGAAATCCATAAAAACATATATGAGAATATGCCCACAAACCCCACAAAGACGGGCAATCACCCTTAATGCCGTGTTAATGCCTTAACTACAAATAACATATTTTTCTTAACATTTGTTGATAACGAACTTTCTTAATCTAATGACCGCAGCCATCCCCTTTCTATCTCTACACTCCGCATATATTTCTTGTTATATTGTAATTTATTTTTATCAAACACTGTTTATTCCACTTTTTTGTGACGGTATAACCCTACAGTCTTGTTTGCGCTACCCTGAAGATGAGGTGAAAGCCTTGAAACCGGTAGGGTTATACCGTCACAAAAAAGTGGAATAAACAGTGTTTGATAAAAATAAATTAAAATGTCTTTAAACCTCCACAACGTTAATGCCTTAACTATAAACAACATTTCTTGTTATATTTTTATTCTAGCAATATGAGTGGGCTTAGATCCCGAAATACAGGGCCCTTGAAGAGAGTCGTCTGCTCTCGAAACGGCACTATATAAATTGATATTTTATTAAATAGAACACAGATTAATATTAATAATAGTATTTCTCAGACGAAAGCACGAGAACATGGATATGAGTAAGGCTACGATTGCAATAGTATTATGGAATGAATGTTTAATACTGGATTTTCTCGGAAGCTTTATGTAATCTTCTTGCAGGCGCAGTCTCCTAAGCTGCATTCTCCGAAAGGATCAACCGTTCCACTGGATCAAGACTCAATGTGGAATGAAACTTGTGAGCAAAGACGTGTAAAATACAACCATGAGACGTTAACCATGAGGAATGGTTGCTGAAACTGCTTTGGGGATTTCAAAATTATAAAAATACAACTCTACAAAATGAAAAGATGCGTCTAATATCTAAATATGTGATTTATTTATTGGCAAATGTAAGACACAAAAGTATCCTTTACATAACATATCAACATCTTCCAGGAAAACTAATACTGTAAATCGAAATATATATTTCAAAATATGATGCACGAAAGTGCAATACTTATGTATACTACAACACGAAAATATGATGTATAAAAGTACGATACTTATGTATACTACAACATGAAAATATGATGTATGAAAGAACAATACTTATCTATACTACAACACGAAAACATGATGTATAAAAGTACGATACTTATGTATACTACAACACAAAAATATGATGTATAAAAGTACGATACTTATGTATACTACAGCATGAAAATACGATGTATAAAAGTACGATACTTATGTATACTACAAAATGAAAATATGATGTATGAAAGTACAATACTTATGTATACAACATGAAAAAAAAATCAAATATAATTAATTAAATTCAATATACGATGTGATACGTCAGGCTATCCTTTATGAACGAACAAGGTTGTCAGCCATCTTGTGGATTGAAGGTACATGTATGTGTTTTGGTTTATAGTATGCAAGCTATTGCACTTCAGCAAACACAAAGTTTTGACATGTCAAATACGAAGTTCCGATGACATCGATTGGTTTAATCCACTCCATTTTTTTTCATAAAGCAGATTTTTTTTGTATAGCGGTATCATATCCAAATATTATCATTTTATATGATAAGAAAAAATAAAAATAATGAACTAACAATTTATACAGCGTCGTTTAGAGCACAGACTCTCATAAAAGGCTCTCTACTCGGGACTCGAACTCACTATTATAAACTGATTAAAAATATAGTAAAATATGTTGTTTATAGTTAAGGCATTAACGTTGTGGAGTTTTGAAGATATTGTAATTTATTTTTATCAAACACTTTGTTCCACTTTTTTGTAATGGTATAACCCTACCGGTTTCAAGACCTCATCTTCAGAGGATCACGAACAAGACTTACCGTTACAAAAAAGTGGAATAAACAGTGTTTGATAAAAAATAAATTACAAATAGTTAAATATATATACACAAGTTGAGTGGAATAGGAAGGTGGTAGTTGCGGCTTTTAGATAGATAAATTTTCTGCACTTGAATATGTCCAAAAAAATATATTTGGTAAGAAAATTGAAGAAAGCTTATCAAAAGAAGACGAACTACGAAGGCACATTTGTAGATCTTCCGATATATGATAATAAGACATTCGGCTTTAAGTGGAGTTTTTGTATGTATATACTATTAATATATAATCATTAATTTTAATAAAACCTCCCTCAAGGGCTGTTATGGAGAAAATAAGTAACAATTTTTTATTAAATGAATTTAGAAATTTAAACTTTAAAAAAAAAAGTTTTACATTTGTTTGTTTATTTTCAATAAGCTGGAATAACCACGAAGACACATTTGTTGATCTTCCGATATATGATAGTGTGGGAACCAGGGTCGTCGCTGAATATTGTCAACACATACGGTCAACGACCGACGAAACGACCTTTGGATATGTCCAAAGGTCACATACCAAAACATTGACGCGGCCGGACATCTCGCCGTTTTTGTAAACAAATTGTTTACCCACAATACTATTTACGATACATTCCACAGTAGAAAGAGAACGCATCACGCTGTCTCGCCGATCCCGCAAACAAAATGTTCACCCACAATACTATTTGCGATGTCTGCAATACTGCAATCAACCATTTCGGCACGCACAGAAGCGAGATAAAAATATATCGCGGGCGCACTCCCGCGCCCATTCTGAAATGTATAAATACCCACTTACAGATAAATAAAACATTAATTCATTCACTCTCTGCTTCCGCATTGCTAATTGACGTATTTTATTTAAATACCAAACAATCAAAATCATCAGCACGTCCCACTACAAACATCCACTAAAGTAGTAAGACATTCGGCTTCAGGTGGAATGTTTGTACGTAAATGGTGTTCAAATTTTATCATGAATTTTGATATGGTCTCCCAAAAAGTGTTGTTACGGAGAAAATAAATAACAACTTTTCATTAAATGAATTTAGTATAGTAACCAAAACTTGAAAAAAAATCAGATTAATATTTGTTTTGTTTATTTTCAATAATCTGGGAAGCGCCCAGTATTTCCCACTCATAATATTGATAAGCAATTTTTTTTTCGCCGTAGTCAAGAATATTAAACTAAACGAAAACCGTTAGCATATTTTGACAAAATCAATAGATTCTGTAGGGATTAAAGAGCCGACCTTAGGGACACTTCGACCACCGCCAATAATACGAGTACTACGACCTCCGTTATATAGTTGATGAGATGTTGGTAGTTGGTCGTTGATGTTTCCGAAATCGCTAATACTTCTTTCAAGTGCTACGACGACTTTTGTCAAGTGTTACGACGACTTTTGTAAAATGTTACGACGACTTTTGTCAAGTATTACGACGACTTTTGTCAAGTGTCACGACAACTTTTGTCAAGTGTCACGACGATTTTTGTCATGTGTTACGACGACTTTTGTCAAGTGTCACGACGACTTTTGTCAAGTGTTACGACGACTTTACACTAAGCAGCCTTATAACTACCTCAATAAGGGTGAGACGTTGTAGAGGGTTGTCACGAATTAAAAATGTCACCTGGTACCTGATCAAGAACTACTCAATTTAATCACCTGAAAGGGACTGAACTAAACACTGAATCAACGATAAAGAAATTCGCAGTCTTGTATTGACATAACAAATTTTGGGTAGCCAGACTGTGAACCAATCTGGATGGTATCGAGCCTTCGGATTTAGAACCACAGGAGTAGACACGGAACTCGTGGTTTATCCATTTCATGTGTCGGCATCAATACCACATGTAAAGAGGCAACCAAAATCGTACACACACTTGGTGCGTTCGAGTATTTTTACATGACAAACTCTCTTACTAGACTGGGGCCCTTTTTAATTTATTTTTGAATACCACTGGGAATCGAGTCCGAAACCTCCGGGTTAAATTCAAGCATCTTGTCAACTAGGCCTTTGAAGTCTTTTTCAATTAAGAAGGAAGTGGTTTTCACTTAAAGCTTGTCTAAGACTTTTCTAATTAATTGGAGGAGATTTACATACGTTAATATATTCGCCACTTTGTATGGTATACAGCGAAAGTGTAATATTTAGGAAACATATGTAGATGTGAGGAAATGTCCAACTTAATGATATTGTGGCGACCGTATGCGCGGTCACTGAACCCACGAGATGACCTTTGCACACCTTCACAATCCGAGACAATCGATGGACAAAGTCCACGCGCCGGTCATTCAACTCGCTACCAAATGAGAGCGCATTCCATAAGGAAACGAGAAAGCAACACATCTTTCGCGCGGTCTCCCAAAACAGAATGAATACCTACACGCGACAAGAAACGTATTGTAAACGCAGAGACGAGACAGCGATATATCGCGCGCGCATTCCCGCACACATTCAATAACATTATAAATACCGACATCTGTCAATAAAATTGCTTTTTACACATTCCGATTTCGACGAGTTTTTATTTATCAACAATCATCCTCGTCATCTATCCTTTAAGGAACAACAGTTCCTAAAATATCTTCCACTATCTCCCTTTCTTCAAAATCCTTTTTTTATTGCAATAATTTTAATCCATCAATAAGAATACATTCGAGCTCATAGTTCGAGCGTCCATAAGGAGAGTCTGATTTTTAAACTATGCTTAATAAATTTCATTTAATTTTTATTATTATGGCACTCCTGCGTTCCTGATGGAATGTATAAGATCAGGCTTGATCAAATTGTTACCTCAGCAGACCATATTCTTTCTGACAAAAGGCTTCGCGGGACAGAGAACAATATATATTTTGTAATTACACGTATATTTAATGGCATTAGAAAGAAAATAAATTTAAGAGAAAAGCTATCAAAATTTAACAAAAGAAGCTATCAAAAAGTCTTAATTTAACAAAAGAGGCTATCAAAAAGTCTTAATTTAACAAAAGAAGCTATCAAAAACTCATCTCGTAACATCCCTCTAGTTCAGAGGTGGCCAACCTTTTGCATACCATGCGGCAAAGTTTTTCACAGACGAGTTTAGATGCGTCATATAACTCAAGCACTTTTTTACCTTCTTACGTTCACGTTTGGGGCTGTAAAATAGGGACAGGGGTAGGATCTGCTTCGCTTAGGGGAGGAAAAGGAATAACTCAATCACGCAATTCAATTAATTAACTAACGAGCACCAATCTATAATAGTCTGAAATAATCTCTTGGACGAGAGGGTGATCGTTGTCGTGGACCCCACTGATGGTGCTACAGCTGCCGGAGAGTCTCTTTTGGTAAAGATAAATCTGGACCACAGTTGTTGGATGTGGTGAGAGAGAGAGAAAGCTCTGAACGCTCGCCGCTCATCCGCACGTGGTGCGCGGTGTTTGCGAACGTTTGAGCGGGAACGCGCAATGGCAACACCGATAGAAATATTCTTACGTTTGTAAACCCGCTTAAAGTGACAGCTCACAAGTTCCATTCTAAGTGTCAGACACCGTAAAGTTTAACATTACCGAAGGTTGTATGAATTGAACTGAGAGCACTTTGGTGTTGAAAATATGAAGATGGATTCAGTTATGACGCCTATTTTAAAAGAATAAGTAGGCGCAAGGATGCAATGCGCCACTTGTAATCATCTAATGCGCCACGGTTTGGCCACCCCTGCTCTAGTAAATATACGAGTACACCCCCACCATAGACGACGAGCCCGGTTGCGAGGAAATCAAATGTTTTCAGCCCAAGTCCTTGCATACGTAAATTTTAAAAAATGTATATAAAAATAAACAGCATAGACAATAAAATAAATTAACAAAAAATATTACCAGTTTTCAATTGAATAAAACCAAGCCAATGCACTAAACACTTCCTCCTCGGACCGGCCCCACTCTGAATCGTTTACCAATATCAATCTGTGAAGTTTGAAAAACGGTTTAAGGGCTTGTCGGTCCAATATGTAATCTAATCAAAACACAATAAACTTTTTGAACGAGTCCTGATTGAAAGTGTGTACACTCGGCACTGGATTGAAAGCTTTCATGCATACCAATTACTAGGCCCAACTCTTTAGCAAGTAAGGTTCAAGATACTATGGGCCTAGGTGGTAAGATGCTTAACTTTTCCCAGGAAGTTTCGTGGAATTTACACGGGGAAAAATTCAGGCAGAGGATCGGAGCGTGGTTGTTACCACGACAGGAGTTTGCGTTTTTCTTTTTTTGTTTTTCTTTTTTATTATATTTATTCTTTAATCTAGATATGCGGGGGTGTGGGATGGAAGCCCCCTGATGCCCTTGCGGTCGGGCTCGCCCTACATTGGTGGGGTGTATCTCGGCCGTGGGAATGTTTGTGGGATGAGCCCGGACCTTTTGGTGTATTCTCTCTTGAATGTATTTTTTTATTTATTTTTTTATTTTTGTCATCTACTATATTTATTTTCTGTGTTTATTTTTTTTGTATATATTCCTGTTTCTACGTGTCTAAGGGTGTGGGCTGAAAAACATCTGGTGTCCCCGTGGCTGGGTTCGCCCTATATTGGTGGGGTGTATTTTGGCCGAGGGGATGCTATAAGATGAGCCCAGACCTTTTGACAGCTTATGTGTCTGATGTATTGTCTGCAATTTATGTGTTTTAGAAGTGTTATTCAGGTGTGATCTTGTACATACTATGTTGCTGTCAATAAACCTAATATTTATTTTTATTTATTTGAGCCTGCAGAAAAAGTAAGTTGCAGTATAAAATTGCGTAAATTATTTAATGTCGTGTGTTTTTGATGATCGCATGCAGGATATTGTCAGATGGATTTTAGATTTATCTGAAATGTTGAAGTATGCCAAGGGTTGACTCACGTGATACATACGTATAATTAAGTCTTATTTATTTATTTATATTTAACACTTTCATTGCAAATACAATCTGGCGGGCTTATTGCCAGGTGGCAATCTTTTCCAACCAAACAGAAAAAAGTAAATGAAGCAAGTTACGTGGTCGCATAAATCATTCAAATGACTATCCATCCCCACGAAATCCATAAACATATACGTGAGCACATGCCCACGAACAGACGGGCAGTCACCCGAACATTCTTTTTCATATAAAGTGAGATATCATCAATCAAAAGGAAAGGAATGAATGGTGGAGAGGAAAGGAAAAGAAAAACCAGGAATGAAACACGTCGTTTTACTGACTAGAAATTAAGAGGTTTTTCAGTCGCTTCTTAAAGCATGCCAAGGACGGAGCGAGTCTTATATTGGTTTGTAATTAATTCCAAAGTCTCACTGCATGGACAGTAAAGGATGACGTAAAGAAAGAGGAGTGGTGAACTGGAAAGGCCAATAAACTATATCTGTTTGAACGTAGCGCTAATGCATGATTGGAAAGACGCTGAAAATTTTCTGCGAGATGAGAGGAGGTGGCGGGACAGTTAAGGATATTATAAAATAGAGACAGTATATGGATTTATTTCTAACATTCAACCAGTTCAATGCCTTCTGGTATGAAGTTATATGGTCGTACTTACGTTGTCTTACAACTTATAAATAAATATAGGTTTATTGATAGCAACATAGTACGTACATAATACGACCAAGGTCCGAGTGAATGTGATGGAATACAAGTAGCCTGAACGAGTTGGCTAGTTTTTGCTAAATAATTAGTTGTAACAATTGTTATCTAGTTATAAGTAGTATGTAGGTGTTAATTATTTCTAAGAAATCATATATAAAGATTGTAAAATAAAATAAAAAAATCGTACATAATATATTTAAATACACTTCAAAAACACATAAATGGCACAAAATACATTTAAGAGAGAAGCTATCAAAAGGTCTGGGATAATCTTATAACATCCCCCTGGCCAAGATACACCCCACCAATAAAGAGTGAGTCCAGCCACAGGGACACCAGATGTTTTTCAACCACACCCTTGCACATGTAGAATAAAAAGAAAAGAAAAACAGAAAATAAATAGATGCCAGAAAAAACAAGCAAATCCACAAATACCACCTGAGATTAATTCAAATAAATAAATAAAGGTTCTTTGTGTGTGCATATATAATAAATTCATTCCTAGTATCGCACATACTCTTATATCTCATGATAAACTGCAGAAAATACATTTAAGAGAGAAGACATTAAAAGGACCGGGCTCATCCCACAATATTCCCTCGGCTGAGATACACCCCACTAATGAAGGGCGAGCCCAACCGCTAGGACATCGGGGGGCTTTCAGCCCACACCCTTGTACATCTAGACTAAAAAAAAAACAAAAAAAATATCAAGTTAACGATAGTTCATGACAGAGATATATAAGAATTAAGACATAATCGATAAAAATCATCAATAATTTATTGGTTACATTGTACATGAAACACGTGCATTAACGAACTGCGAGTTTCAAGCCTAGTTATTTCAACCATAATCGGTTTGACGCAGATCTTGGTAATAAGAACTTTTAAAACAACTTTCTCCGTGGTCTAGTGAGTAAAAAACGTGACCTAGTTAGACCCTACTAGTTACACATCACAGGGAAGGAAGGGTTAAGGTAACATTTATCCCTTACCAATTAATTCAGTATTCCGTTACACATAGTCACCCTATGTTTTCTTCTCAGTGCAGGCATTTTTACAGCATTTATTCGTGCTGTTTCAGTGAAGTCCGCGTTTCCCTCTCATACATTAAATATAGTACTAAATTACTGTTGATTATCATCTCACCAGATTTTGATATTATCCGGTTCGAGTATATATATATGTTTTAAGAGCCCCATTGACTTTGTTTCCTACCGAATTTTTCAACTTCCTACAGTCTTGCAATAACCTGTTTATTTTGGTTGTATTTATAGTACACACATTGTGATTTTGGTTTGTTCACATCTATTTTCCCCTTTCATACTGATGCCAAGAGTGATGCCCAGTTTGGAGCAGTGAGGTCTGTCTACCTTTGGCCTATTGTGTTGGTGACGTATAGCAGTGCTCCGCAACCTTTTCTCACCTACGACACACCAAAATTCTTCCTAGAATTCCGCGGCACACCAAAAGCTAAAATATATAGGTATTAAATTGATACACAAATTTTACAATAAATTTTTGTTTTTTATTTGAAAAGTATACATACATAAAACTATAACATATTTATTTTTACTCAATCTTAATAATTATTATAAAATAATAATTAATTAATGTGATACCTGCGCTTGTTTCAATGAACACAAAAGTTTTATATTCGGCTCGATTTTTGACAGCGCAACCTGAAGTTCTTGGTCAAGACCTTTTAAGCATGACCGCTTATCATTTTTAATTAATACAAGAGTTGAAAAACTTTGCTCACATAAATATGTCATCGAAAATGGGAGTAGTGTTAAGATTGCTTTGTCGGAAATGCGAGGATATTCTTTTTTAACGTAAATCCAGAAAACATCTAATGGAACTTCGGAGAAGTGAAGTTTTAAAGTCATGTCATTATTTAAATCTGTAAATTCTTCAGGTGTAAGTCTTCAGCGACGCGCATAAGGGTCATTTTTCTTTGTCTATGACTAATTTGGTGCGGCCATGGTGTGTACAAAGCACACTACGCAGTTTTCAACAGTTGGCACCAGGCGCTGGGG
The DNA here is from genome assembly GCA_949825065.1 of Odontocerum albicorne. Lineage (NCBI taxonomy): Eukaryota > Metazoa > Arthropoda > Insecta > Trichoptera > Odontoceridae > Odontocerum > Odontocerum albicorne. Next base: position 60,485 of record CATKWJ010000073.1, read on the forward strand.
GACCATTGAAAAATTATTTAGTTATAATAATTATTCTATACCACATTTTAAAAAATAGACAATATTATGAAAAATAATTTGTCATTGTGTATTAAATATTATACATAATGAAAAATTGTAAAATGTCAAATACATTGAATTTGACCGCGGCACACCTGTATCCGGCTCACGGCACACCAGTGTGCCACGGCACACCGGTTGCGGAGCACTGACGTATAGTGTTGTACACTTGTTTCTTTTTTTTTTGTTTTAATTTTTTTCGTTTTTAATTTTTGTTCCTTTTTGATGTATGAAACTCGACTGTCTTTTTTTAATTTATGTCATTATTTTTGTTATAAGACATGTTGTATGGTTTACTGATAAATATATAAATGGTCTATCCTCTTCTCCCGGACTGTTTATCTCTCATAGTCGAAATACTCCTGAGGCTGTTTTATGCATAAAAAAACTTAACACCATACGACCGAAGAAGATTCGTCGTGATTTAATTTAGTCGCACTTATGAACCATAATTTATTAAGTCATATTTATGAGTAATATTTTATTTAGTCCCACTTATGAGCTTTATTTTATTTAGTTGCATTTATGAGTAATATTTTATTTAGTTCCACTTATGAGCTGTATTTTATTTAGTCGCACTTATGAGCTGTATTTTATTAATTTTCAAATTTTGCTTCCTTGAGGCAATATTTTATTTCGAAATAACATTGTTAAATCGTCTATTAATTATTATTCACACTTTGTAAAATAACATATTTAGAGAGAGATATTGCATTTGAAAATAAATCCCACCAGCCCTGTACTTTGACATCTTCAATGTACCAAAGAATTGTTTTTCGCATCATTAAGCAGCGCGGATTATTCGGCGCTCGTGCGATGTTTTGCTCAGGGGTGGCATTAGTCATTCAGCCGCCTCCGGACTAATGTGCATCCGTGGCCGGGTGCTCTAAGCTGGGGGATCAACTAATGGTAGGGGATTTGCGAGGCGCGTCGCATTTCCTATGACGACAAAGGAATGAGAAAGTATAATTGTAGCGGCAAACTGAGGGAATATTTAACTTTATGCGAATTAATATGACATATATATGCAAAAAATCCTACCCAAATTTTACATGATGTATTTATGGAAATATTAAATCACTTCATCAAGGGTAAAATATTTTGACGAATTTAAACCACGAAATGTTTGATGTTTAGTGAATGGCTGATGCGATTGTAAAGTGTGTGATAAGGAGTTGTTGGATATGATTTCGATGTGGTTTTTGAGTTTGTGATCCATTATGCTCTCTCTGCTCTTTCCGATTCTGGACTTGGATGTTACAGAGGAACAGCTGGACAAATTATAGCGTCTTCAAAATGTGTGTCTAAGATTCATTTTCAACCTACGAAAGTACGATAATATAATTTCATACCAGAAGGCATTGAACTGGTTGAATGTTAGAAATAGATGCCAAATACACATATTGTCCCTATTGTATAATATTTTTAACTGTCCCGCCACCTCCTCTCATCTCGCAGAAAATTTTCTGCGTCTTTCCAATCATGCATTAGCGCTACGTTCAAACAGAGATTGTTTATTGGCCTGTCCAGTTCACCGCTCCTCTTTCTTTACATCGTCCTTTACTGTTCATGCAGTGAGACTCTGGAATCAGTTACAAACCAATAAAAGACTCGCTCCTTCCTTGGCATGCTTTAAGAAGCGAGTGAAAAAACTCTTAATTTCTGGTCAGTAAAATAACTTATTTCATTCCTGATTTTTCTTTTCCTTTCCTCTCCACCATCCCTTCCTTTTCTTCTGATTGATGATATCTCACTTTATATGAAAAATAATGTTCGGGCGATTGTCCGTCTTTGTGGGGTTCGTGGGCATATGCTCATGTATGCGTTTATGGATTTCGTGGGGATGGATAGTCATTTGAATAATTTATGCGACCATGTAACTTGCTTCATTTACTGTTATCTGATTGGTAGGAAGGGAGTGCCGCCTGGCACTAAACCCGCCAGATTGTATTTGCAATAAAAGTGATAAATAAATGAATAAATTCCCTGTCTCTGGTTTCTTACATAATCAGCTAGTTTTCTTTGTAATATATTAATTAGCCCACACTAGAGAAGCCTGACCTCTCAATTTAACAATATCAAAGTATCTCTTAGGGTATTTTTTTCATATTCATCCCTTATTTTGTCATTTTTGCTTACTTTTGAAATACACATATGTCGTAACACGCACATTTTGGTGACATGACACTTAAATAAATAAAAAAATATAGTTTTATTGATATCAACTCTCACTTCAGGCAACTAAAAACTGCTGAAATGCGCATGCTAAGATGGTCAGCTGTTGTGTCCCTAAGAGACAAAATAAAAAGTTCACGCATTCGTGGAAGCCTAACATAGGTGTTAAAATCATCAATAGTAAGATGGAGGAGAGGTGGATGGATTGAGATGGTGTGGGCATGTTGGACGCAGAGCACCCTATCACATTGTGAACCAGGCAATCTCCATGGATCTTCCTCGAATAACAACCAGAGGAAGACCAAAGAATTCATGGGCGGTGCAAAAAGATAACCTGATGCAGAGGCACGGCCTCGGGGACGTGGTCCGGGACAGAAGAGCATACAAGCTGAGGACGAGGAGAGCTGACCCCAACAGTCTTCGCAGACAGTGAGTTGGGATGGAGTCAGGGAGAAGAAGAAGAAGTTTTATTGATATCAAATTAATATGTACATATATACACCATCGCCATCACAACGAAAATGTACCTTATTAAGTCTCTCGTATTTGCAATATTTATGTATGGAACGGAAACTTGGACTCTGAGAGCAAACGAGAGACGTAGAATAGATGCATTTGATATGTGGTGCTGGAGAAGGATGTTACGAATTCCATGGACAGCAAGAGGAACTAACGTCTCCATTCCTGAAGACACATTGCTCGTGGACAAGGAGAAAGTTTAGAAGGTTTGTGGTTCCTGGAGGCGCGGAAGAACTACGCACAAGAGGAAGAATCCTAATGCGTTGGACTGACCAAGTAAGAGACGCCACTGGACTATCTTTAGCAACTGATTTTCGATTTGCGGAGTGTAGGGATGAGTGCAGAGGAGTCGTTAGAGGCTATCATGGGTGTTTTGATGTTCAGTCATAAGCTACACAACAGGACGATGGTGATGATAATGATATACATGTACAATATAATAACGAAGAAAAAACATTTAAGATATAAGCTACCAAAGGGTCTGGGCTCTTGTTATAACATCCACTCAGCCGCGATACACTCCCACCAATAGAGGACGAGACTAGCGATGAGGATATCAGATTCATCTCACACCTTTCAACATGTAAATTTAAAAAAAAGTATCTACTATAAATAAGCAGTCAATACAATCAATTCATTTAATATAATAATAAGACCACTGATAAAAAAATAGCATGCCTAATATTAATAATTTCGGAATATACTCGTATACATATTCCGCAATCACACACGCATTCAAAGGCAAAGGTAAAGTAAACACATTCAAGAAAGAATACACCAAACGGTCCGGGCTCATCCCACAACACCCTCTCAGCCGAGACACACCACCACCATTAGGAGGGCGAGCTCGGCTTCAGTCGTTGGGATTTAGTTGTTACCCAGCACTGAACTTCAAACAAGAAAGAGTACTGGTCTTATGACACTTTCATATATTTTTCCTCTCAGTTTCATGAGTATTCTTTCATAAAAAATCGAAAAAAAAACATCAATTATTTTTTCCATGTTATATGCTCTCAGTAAAATAAAGGCAACCATTTAGTTTACTGGGAACATGACAAATGAAAGGCAACAATCCCAGATCCATATAAATTGTGTGTACATTAAATTTCCCGTTGTTTTTTTCCATTAATTATGTATTTGTTATATATATATATTATTTATAGTTAAGACATTCTGGAGGTTTAAAGACATTTTAATTTGTTTTATCAAACACGGTTTATTCCATTTTTTGTTACATAACCTTACCGGTTTCAAGGCTTTCCCCTCATCATCAGAGAAGCACAAACAAGACTTGTTTGTGCTCCCCTGATGATGAGGTGAAAACCTTGAAACCGGTAGGGTTACACCGTTACAAAAAGGGGACTAAACAGTGTTTGATAAAAACAAATTACAATGTATTTGCAATATTTCTTGTCATGTATAAATTAATAATAATAACATATGTATATTTATTGTACGAGTAGTTGTAATAATAATAAATATTTTACTGATACCTGTAACCACTTACACCATACTCGCTTTATCTTGCTGGTCACATCATATTCATTTTCACCCTCTCTGTCTATGTACGACCCCAGATATTTCAAGGTTTTTGCTATGAGTAACGGGTCTTCATTTATCACCAAGGCAAAGCCTTCACAGGTATTTCAAAATAAGCATTTCAAGAATTCCGTTGTGCTGAAACTAATTTCAAGCCCATTAAGTTCAAAGTGGACTCTTCACACTTTCAGCAACTGCTGCAGGCTGTTTAAGTTCTCTTATAATTAATATAAGTACATCCACTAAAGTTTAAGTTGATTTGTCTTAAGGTACGTTATCTTCAGCCCCAGTAATCGAGACTTCGGGTTTAGAACCACTGTAATATTTAAGATGACAAGTGAAGAGGTAAGTAAATTTGTTAAATGTGCTTAGAGCGTGCTCATGTTGTTACCAGACAACCACTTTAACCAGAATAGTTTTTATATAATGCTATGGAGAATCGAATCCGAAACCCAAATCGAATCCGAAACCCAATTTCATTCACGCATTGAATGAAAAAAATAATATGAATAATAATTAGCACTTATCGGCCACATCAGAGATATTTTGTGAAAATCAGGAATAAATTCACCAATACAATCAAACGTGTGCCAGTATGTGACGTAGGTATATTAATTCTAAAAAACCGCTATGGGTGAGAAGCGACGCTATTCACGTCTCACTCTCACTCTTCTTAGGTATATGGGAACGCAAGAAATAGAATCTCAGTTCACTCGCTCCTCTCGCTTTAGTAGCTCACGTACATTCGTTTGAGGTGGTCTCTTTGCTCTTTGTTTTGTGAACGTCGGCCGATGTTTTTTTTTTTCATGTTTTCAGTAATTAGATTTCAATTATTATCACTTTTGACTTCAAATTTAATTAATTTAAGTGATTGGCGATGAATATTTTTATTTTTTTCGATTTTAAACCGCTCATTTTTACATGTGTATTGATGTGTATTGAATACACATCACCGGAACGGGCGATTTTTTTAGCACAGGAAGGGAAAGGTTAAAGAAGAGGTATAAAGAAAGCAAGAAAATTTAAATCGCTCATTTTTACATGTGTATTGATATGTATTGAATACACAGCACCGGAATGCACGGATTTTTTTAGCACAGGAAGGGAAAGGTTAAGACTGACGTGTTTAGTAAGATGAAGAAGAGTTTGGACATGTAGAACGAATGAATGAAGAAAAACAAAATAAAGTATAACAAAAATTTGAGGGGAAGATGTTGTAGATGTCTATCAAGGAAATTGTGGTAGAATCGAGTGAATGATTGTTAAAAAGTAAAAAACGTAGAAAGTCAGATAAATTGTAGAAGTTGTATTAGTGGAAGTGGAAGAATATGTGTCGAGATAGGAAAGCCTAACGATCTATTCTCTCTGCCTATTCTGACAGGGAAGAAGCGTGATGGTATGTATACATGTACTACAACATTTATTCGGATTATTTCAGTCTTTTCCACGTCCATGTTTCGTCCCCTCACCATACTTAATGCATCTTCAAGTAAATACCAAACTTGGCAACGAATCAACAGAGCTTCTTTAAATAGCAAAGCAAAAAGTATCCGAATTTATGTCGCCAAGACTTTGCAATAATGAACAGGATGGAAAAAAATAACGACATTTTTTTAGTCTGAATACAAAAATAGAATCACAAAACAGAAGTCGTGCAGTGAATGTGTAAGACACCAAGAATGATCTACTTAGGCCTACAATACATAATACAAAAATAGTATCGAATATGCCGAATTTGATGTTCTAATTTAATCAAGTATCATAATAATATAGTTGCAAAGATTCCTGCCAACTAAAACCAAAATTTTCCTCGGACAATCTGCTCTTTCCGATTTTGGACTTTGTGGACGTCTGTTATTTGGATATTACATAGGAACAGCTAAACAAATTACAGCGTCTTCAATATATTTGCCTAAGATTTATTTTTAACTTGAGAAAGTACGATCACATCACCTCATACCAAAAGGAGCTGAACAGGCTGAACGTAAGAAAAAGACACAAAATGCGCATACTTCCTCTATTGTATAATATCCTTAACTGTTCCACCCCCCCACCCCTCTTATCTTGGCGAAAATGTCTTTCCGATCATGAACAAGCGCTACACTCAGACGGAAATTGTTTATAGCCCTTTCCGGTTCATCGCTCTTCTTTTTATAGTTCGTCCTTAACTGTCCATGCAGTGAGACTCTGAACCAGCATATTATACGAGGGTCATCCAGAAACTAAAGTTACAAGGGCTCCTGAGGCCGGGGGAAATTTTATGTTTCAAAGTTGGTGCACCTGTCGTGTTAAGGGGATCCTAACGGTCAGTTTGTTTGGTTTCGCGTGTTTGTCGGCCATTTAGTAAAATATTCATTTTATTTGTGCATTCGTTTCTAATAGGTTCGTTTCGTCATCTTTCACACGTTTTTTTTTAAATTATCTTACGCATGACAATAAATATACTCGTACATCATTTGTGAAATAACAACAAGTAATTTAATTTGGACACACAATTTTAATGGATCGGGGGTTGTTGCTTTTCATTTGTCGTGTCCCCAGCAAACTAGGCTTTTGCCTGTAAAATAAATTGATACTTATTTCTGATTTTTGAATTTATAAAACTCTCCGTTGCACATTCTCATCAATCTGATAAACAATGGCACTCAATTACACATGTATACATCACACGAAATCAAACTCCTCACAATTCATCACTCCAAACAGACCAAAAACATTCATGCCCCCACTATGTACCGCACATAATCATAAAAATAAAAAAACAAAAATATAAGTATCCAACAATAAAAACACCACACTCAAGAGCTCACACAAACCTTTTCCACAAGTCATTCCTCTTGCAAGCCCCAAGTACTCAAACTCTTGTCGCAATAACAACCACGATCCGATCGACTGCCTTAATTGTTTTCCTCCCATGGCCTTTATTTATCATACGAGTATATTGACACTCCATAATTATTTCTTAGTTCGCATCTTGCTTTTATCCTTTTTCTATACTTCCCGAGAATCACTTCCATGCATCAAAATGGACACCACCCCTAATTATATATTCTCATTTTTCCTCTTTTTATTATACTTGCAGCGTAATATCCAACACTTGTTGGATATTGCATTGAGTGTTCCTGTTACTTTGTTCCCTGTCGCTAACCTTCTTTCAATGACCCTTTAACTCACCATTCACATGTAAATATACTGCGCAGATAACGTTACTCATCAACCTACTCCAGTTTCTCTGAGTTAACTCTTTCTAAAACACACCTCTTTCTATAACCATAACCTCTGGATTCACTGAAAGGAGCCAAATACGAGTAAGATACGTGTATTGAGCAGAATACCTGGGATAACAATGTATGACAGAATACTGAAAAAAAATACAAGGGATAAATGTGAACTTAAGGCTGATGTGTTGACTAAGGTGAAGAAAACCAGGCTGAGATGTTTTGAGCATATTTTGTGGAGTATCAATGTATAAAAGAAGAAGGTAAAACGAAGACATCAGAAATGAATACACGGTTAAAATACATGTTTCATGATAAATTAACATTAAGATGGTTTAGACATGTAAAGAGAATTAATAATAAAAGAATAACTAAGCGACTATACAAGTCAGAAGTGAAAGGTGTGCGTGAAATAGATATACCAAGGAAAAAGTGATTGAACCAAATTTTAAGAGAAGGTAAAGTGAGAAGTATAAATAATAGAAGATTATGCATGACGAAATGTACGAGGCAAAAGTTTATTTTATTTATTTATTTAACAATTTTATTGCAATACAATCTGGCGGACGTATTGCCAGGTGGCAATCTCTTCCAACCAACCAGACAAAAGTAAATGAAGCAAGTTACATGGTCGCATAAATCATTCAAATGACTATCCAACCCCATGAAATCCATAAACACATACGTGAGCATATGCCCACGAGCCCCACAAAGACGGATAATCACTCGAACATTATTTTTCATATAAAGTGAGATATCATCAATCAAAAGGAAAGGAAGGGATGGTGGAGAGGAAAGGAAAAGAAAAATCAGAAATGAAACACGTTATTTTACTGACTAGAAATTAAGAGTTTTTTCAGTCCCTTCTTAAAGCATGCCGAAGTTGTGTGCTTGGATAGAAAAATTTGAAGATCTGTTTGTTCTCTTTGCCGACCACCCAAGAATCACGGCATGATGAAACGAATGTGTGTAATAAACACTGTGTGTAGTGCACTTTATTCTTGAGTACAAAAATAAATCCTGCGTCTTTCCTTCTGAAGTATGCGCTGGATACTAACAATAGTTTATCCTTCAGTGTGACCAACGTAATATTCCGCTCATTCACATTCCGCCTAATTTCCCCGATTCACATTCAAATGGTTATTGCCTCTGGAGTGGGGCGAAAGGCGCGCTAGTGGGGGTTACATTGGGGAGATGCTGCCAAAACGGGGATACAGGTTAACGATAGATAATATGCCGCCTCTGTTTAAAATTAATAAATACTGCATCTAATAGAAAGACAATCAATATGACGCCCTTTAGAAAGCAAACTCACCTCAAAGGCGCTTCAATTCGGAACTAGAATCCACTGTTATTTACTCGGACATAACTGACTATTACTTGAGTGTAATGATTATTAGATGCAGTATTTTCCTGCATCTGCGTACACGTCTGTTCAAAATTAATGTTTAACCTGTTCACCGCGTTAAAAATCAAATTCCACGAATCCTGTGCGCGGCAAAATTTCAGCGTTTTTTTAATTTCTAAGTTTAAACACATATTTTGTTTAGAACCACTGATATTTGATAACAACACCAAGTAAACATGACACTTAAGTAATTTTCTGATAATAAATAATAGTCATTACTCTTAAGGAGACTCATTAAATAAAGGAGATAAACTTAACATTACGTAAAATAAACAAAGGAATGCTACGATCAAATCAATGCTTCATGACACTCACCCAATCAAATGTATATAGCACTAGTAATGTTTATTTACGTAAGAGAGACTTAGTAATGTTTATTTACGTAAGAGAGACTCATCGCAGGACTCGATCCGCGAGACAGGTCGTTAATGCTGGAAATATTGAGAAACCAAAAAAAATCGGCGCTCTGTTTATTCAACAATATCTCATAAACAAATATATTATATGACAAGGTTTTCAGAGATATCGCTAGAATAAAGATTATTTTAAATTTAAGTTCAATTTTTATTCCGGTTTTGTGTCATTTTTTTAAGTATTTGTGATTTGAAACTTGGATTGTCGTCAGATCACAGGCGTTTGTGCTCCCCGCGGGGAACGAGTTAAACATAAAATAATATCAATAAAAAGGATAATTTATATAGTGCCGTTTAGAGAGCCGATTCTCCTTATGGGTGATCTAACTCGAGATTCGAACCCATTATTATTAAAAAAAAAATCCTGGCGAGTTTATTGCTATGTGGCAATCTCTTCCAACCAACCAGAAAGCTGTTTAAATGGGTCCTAAGTGAAAACCAGACTAGAATTCCATTTTAAAAAATCTGGATTCCAGCGGGGATCGAACCCGCAACCTCCGGATCGGCAGACAAGCATCTTACCATCAGACCACGGAGGTCGTCATTATTATTGATAGATATAAAAAACAAGATAAGAAGGTGGTGACTGCGACATTCAAATTAGAAACATATCTTTGGCTATTTTTTTCCTTTCCTCTCAATCATCCCTTCCTTTCCTTTTGATTGATAATATCTCACTTTATATGAAAAATAATGTTTGGGTGATTGTCCGTCTTTGTGGGGCTTGTGAACATATGTTCACGTATGTGTTTATGTTTTTCGTGGATAGTCATTTGAATGATTTATGCGACGATGTAACTTGCTTCATTTACTTATGTCTGTTTGGTTGGCAATAAGCCCACCAGATTGTATTTGCAATAAAAGTGTTAAATAAAATAAATAAATATGTTCAGAAATATATATTTGGGAAGAAAACCGCAGAAAACTTACCAAAAGACGACCGTCGTGGCTTAGTTGGTAAGACACCCATGTCCCGATAAGGAAGTTGCGGGTTCAAATCTCGCTGGAACGCAGATTTTTTTAAAAATATGATTCCAGTCTGTTTTTCACTTATGGCCTCTTTAACATATATCTGGTAGGTTGGAAGAGATTGTCATTTAGAAATAAGTCCATCAAGTTATATTGTATACAAGCAAAGTGCAATACAATACAATACAAGGAAATACAAACTTCACAGAAACATTTGCAGATCTTCCGATATGCGAATGCTACACATTCGTCTTAAGGTGTAGATTAAATGAAACTCTGTGTTACTCACCTCGAATGACACAGGCATTTTTTAGCCTAGTATTCGGGGTTATAATGGTACCTAGCGCTTCAGTCATATATATTATTTCCAAAAAAAAAAGCAAAAAACGTGCCGATGTGCTCCAACCGTCTCAGTTCGGCATGCCATCGGATCCATTACAGCAGTGTGACTGGGGATTTTGCTGGTGTGCAATAGCTCACTCATTAAAAAATAACAAACTCCACGGCACAGCTTCACTTTCTAACTAAATTGAAGTCAGAACAGCGAGGGGGTCCTCGACTATGAGGCCCAGTAACGGCGATTAGTGTAGTTTATGTGAGGTGTTCATACACTATCAATTATTTGGATGATATTCCCAAATCGAATTGTCTTTAAGCATTTTCACACCCTACTCATATGTTTAGTACTAAGCGGCAGATCATTGGACGCCACGTGTCCAGCAGCTGCAAAAACTCTTTCACAATATTCCACCCTATTAGATTTATACGGAACAATCAATTTATTAGATAACGATGAAATTCACGTCAAAGTTCTACTCCTCTCCGAAAGAACATCTGTCAAGCACAGATTTGAAAGATACAATGGAAACATCATCAAAGAGGCACTGAATACGAAAAGATCTAGTGTAAAGTCCTGTTCGTGACACCTGAACTTTGAAAATAATGTATACCTCTCAAACTCGAGAACATAAATGATGTCGTCACTCCCGTAATGCAAATGGATGGAGAAACATTACCAAATTGTGACTCCTTTAAGTATCTTGGGTCACTCATCCATAGCGATGGAGGAAGTGCAGCAGATGTAACACATAAAATTAGTGTGGGATGGATGAAGTTTAGATCAATGACGGGAGTTCTATGTGATCCGAAAATGCCAGTAAAGTTAAAAGGAAAAGTATACCAAACGATTGTCAGACCCGCACTCCTCTATGGTTCCGAATGCTGAACGATGTATACTCGTAACTCTTACTCTAGGCAACTAGAAACTGCTGAAATGCGCATGCTAAGATGGTCAGCTGGTGTGTCCCTAAGAGACAAAATAAAATGCTCACGCATTTGTGGAAGCCTAGGTGTTACAGACATTAACAGCAAGATGGAGGAGAGGCAATTGAGATGGTATGGGCACGTTGAACGCAGAGCACCCGATCACATTGTGAACTAGGCAATCTCCATGGATCTTCCTCGAATAAAAATCAGAGGAAGACCAAAGAACTTATGGGTGGTGCAAAAATATAACGTGATGCAGAGGCACGGCCTGAGGGACGTAGTCCGGGACAGAAGAGCATACAACCTGAGGACGAGGAGAGCTGACCCCAACAGTATTCGCAGACAATGAGTTGAGATGGAGCCAGGGGGAAGAATAAGTATACCTCTCAATGTAGATCCACATCCATAGACATATTTGAGCGCCTTTGAGGAGAGTCTGCACTCCAAACAGTGCTATATAAACTGTTAAGTACTCTTCGCAGGCAGATAATAATATTTAAGAAGAGAATTAAGACTGGCTCGTGCTAACGGACAGTGAGGAGGTACGATGAAGCAGAAATAGATCTTTCACATGATGATGGACAGACCAAGTCAGAAACGCAACAGTCAGACGGCAGCACTCCCGAAGATACAAAATAGAGAAAGATGAAGAATCGGTGTGAGCAGAGTTTGGAAGATGGACCGAAGAGATGTCTTGACTCTCAGTCATAAGAAATCAACGGAGAAGAAAACATAGATACGAGTATATACCATCAATCAAGTCTTGGATGATCTCTATAGTTTAATTAGTAATACGTTTTACTACCACAAAGGGGTTTCAGGTTTGATTCCTGATTGTTTTCGAAAAACTTGTATTAAAGGGTCTAGCAAAACATTTCGTCTGATAACAAGCACCAAACTTGTGTAAGTGTTGTTGCCTCTTTATGAGCATTAACAACGCGTGCAATGACGAACCGCGAGCTTCGACTCTGCTACAGTGATTCTAAGCCCGAAGATCTTATTAACGGGGGCTAAGATAACAATGTTGCTTCCTTCTTGCAATTTGTCCGAAGTATCAATTCGAAAGTGTTAAAAGGTATCATACGAGGGAAAAAAGTCCTTTTAGAGGTAGGCTTAAAGGACATATCTCTACGTATTTTTATATATGTGTAGAAGTCACTCAATGGCTAGATGTGTAAGAAACGACAGCGTGCTGCGAACATGCATCAACATTTCCAGGCGACTCAACAGAATCCACAAGTCTGTGACATATATGGGAAGAAGTGCTTATCTAGGATTGGGTTGTTTTCTCACAGATCATATAATTGACGTGGAAGAACAGCTGAAGATTGGCATTGGACTGGGGAGGGAATCCTTGGCTACGAAGCCAACGACGGCGATAAGGCACAACTTTCTTATTCTTGCACTCAACTAATATACATATATTAATTCAAAAGGAAAAATAAGTAAATAAAAAACTTATATTTGTGTTCACCACAGGTTTATTTTTGGTTTTACAACCGATTTCGAAGACCACTGTCTTATTTTTTATTTTTTTTAACCTGTCGAGTTTATTGCCATGTGGCAATCTCTTCAAACCAATCAGAAAGATGTTTTTATAGGTTCTAAGTCTTAACCAGACTGGAATCCTGTTTAAAAAAATTTGGGTTCCAGTGGGGATCGACCCCGCAACCTCCGGATCGGCAGACAAGTGTCTTACCACCAGGTCATGGAGGTCGTCTTCATTGTCAAGTAAAGATAAACTAAATTGCTTAAAATATATTTCCTGTACAAGTGTAAATCATATAAAAGAAATGAGGTAGGGGGAGAGAAGTGGGGAGAGATGTGACACAATGGTAAATGGGGAGGGGAAAATGAAAGTATGAATCTTTAAGGCAGGTCAGGTCTGAATATCCAGGGGGGGGGGGGGGATTTTAATATAGTCTTTTCGAAGATTCAAGAAATACAAATGATATATTAATTTTGCAATATTTTTAATGTGTCATAATAGTGGGTTAGTCCCGTGTTATAGCAATCTTGAGAAGAGTGTGGTCTCTGAACGGCGTTATATAAATTTTACTTTAATTTTTATCAAAAGTGTCACTATAAGCAAGATTTTTTCGAAAATGTGTTGAAATCTTCATCCGAACTGAGCGCCTCAGTGCAAAGCGAACGTTACGTACAAAATTGTGTCGGACCTGAGCAGATAGTAGATATGTCACGGAAGTTATGAATTTAAATTCCTGCAATAACATCGCTCCTACCCCATCCGCTTCTCCAATCCCCCTCATCCACCGTCGCTGATTTAATTTGCGATAGAATTATTATTGTTGTCAACAGATGTTGTTACGAGATGCTGTCAAAAAGTCGAAAATTGGTTCAAGCCCAGGATAAATGCCCCTGTCAAATTATTGTTATTATTTTCTCGAGACGGACCTTAAAAAAAATTTAACTAACTTGATAAATTCTAACTTAATTTTAAATAAATTTTCAACACTCAGAGAATTTCTCTTCGTTTCCTTAATATTTTTTTTTCTTCTTTCTTGCGAAACGATTTTTTGTCGGTTAAAAAATACAATCGTTTTGATTTATATAAATATATTTAATTCATGAATAACACCCTTTCCAAGGGAATGAAAATGATAAAATACAGTTATAAAAATAAAAAATGACGTATAGTCCATTAATGGGATGCATCTATTGTATTTGAAAGTGTCATATGTTTAATAAAACACTGTATATTCCACTTAACATAACTATATACCCCCACCGGTTTCAAGGTTTTCGAATTATCATCAGGGGAGCACAAACAAGAGTATGTTCATGCTCTCCTGAAGATGAGGTGAAAACCTTGAAACTGGTAGGTTATTCTGTCATGATAGGTGGAATGAACAGTGTTTAACTGAACAGTGTTACAATGTTCCTCGCGGGAAGCACAAACGCCTGTGATCTGACGACAATCCAAGTTTCAAATCACAAACACTTAAAAAGAATGACACAAAACCGGAATGAAAATGGAACTAAAATTTTAAATAATCTTTATTCTAGCGACATTTCTAAAAACCTTGTCAAATAATATATTTTTTTGGTTTCTCAATATTTCTAGCTATTGCGTCACATGTAACGACCTGTCACGCGGATCGAGTCCTGCGATGAGTCTCTCTTACGTAAATAAACATTACTAAGTCTTTCTTACGTAAATAAACATTACTAGTGCTATATGCATTTGATTGGGTGAGTGTAATGAAGCATTGCTTTGATCGTAGCATTCCTTTGTTTATTTTACGTAATGTTAAGTTTATCTCCTTTATTTAATGAGTGTCCTTAAGAGTAATGACTATTATTTATTATCAGAAAATTACTTATGTGTCATGTTTACTTGGTGTTGTAATCAAATATTAGTGGTTCTAAACAAAATACGCGTTTAAACTTAGAAATTTAAAAAACGCCGAAATTGTGCCGCGCAGAGGATTCGTGGAATTTTATTTTTGACGCGGTGAACAGATTAAACTTCCACAGTGTTAATACCTTAACTATAAAGATATATGATTTTTTTTAGATCAATCTCACCTTCGTCGAATATATATCATATTCTTAATCGATCCAGTTGAACGTAGTATTATGACAGAGTTTTTTTTGGTCATGTAGCGTGGAATGGTCTGCCTCGAACTGTTATAGGTGAAGTATGCAGCATTAGGAAGCACTTGAAGACAAAAGTTTTTGGGAGGCTTTATCGAAATTAATGATGATATATGAACACTTCGCAAGAAAATCTTATTGATAGCACGATTCTTGCCGCATCTTTCCGGATAAAAGAAGAATATTTGATTATATCCCAACTACCACTTATGTAGCCTAGTTGATTAGATGCCCGTTTTCCAGCTTGTGGGTTCCAGGTTTATATTCCTGTGGTTGTTCAATTTTTCAAAAGGGTCCTAGTCTAGTTTTCACTTTAATCCTCCGAAACATATGAATTTTGATAAAGCCTCACAAAAAGGTGTTTCATTCCTGATTTTTCTTTTCCTTTCCTCTCCACCATCCTTTCCTTTCCTTTTGATTGATGATATCTCACTTTATATGAAAAATAATGTTCGGGTGATTGTCCGTCTTTGTGGGGCTCGTGGGCATGTTCTCGCGTATATGTTTATGGATTTCGTGAGGATGGATAGTTATTTGAATGATTTATGCGACCACGTAACTTGCTTCATTTACTTTTGTCTGGTTGGTTGGAAGAGATTGCCACCTGGCAATAAGCCCGCCAGATTGTATTGCAATAAAAGTGTTAAATAAATAAAAAGGATTGTCTTTAAGTGCTTCCTTAAGCTGCACATGCCACCCATATCTCTGACACTAGAAAGCAGACTATTCCGCACCACAGGACCAGCAACGGCAAAAGCTCCATCACAGTACCTCGCCTTATTGGATTGATTTGGAACAACCAGTTTATTAGATGAAATACTCGTATAAATCGATCTCAAAGATTTTGTTCTCTCCGAAGAAACATCACTTAGATACAAATTGAAAAGATGTAATGGAGACATCCCTTTAAGGGATTTGATTACAAAGAGACGTTTAAAATCAATCCGTTTACAACACTTAAGCCGGTGTATACTTTTGATGAAGAATTTTTCCATATTGGTCCGCTTTTATAACAAACCATCTATCATTGTCAAATTGACACTGTGGAATGTTTTAGACAAGCGTCAATGAATAGGACATGACATGAATAGGGAACCTTAAAGTTGTTTTAATCAAAGTAATGAGAAAAATGGTGAAGTACCTGCTGGATACCATGAGTAATAACTTTTCCTTACACACACAGACGAAATCTACCGGATTATGGCAGCCAGTGCCGGAAGGGATTTCTTTCTATATACTTATGATATTTATTTCCTGAGTTGGTTGTTTTTTTGCAAATATTAGTCCTGTGTACACGTTTACCTTCGGCATTCAAGGAAAACGACGCACAGTGGGGTGGAAACAAAAATGTGAATGTAAAATATGGGCGTCCTGGGAAATCTAAGCTCACAGGTGATATCACCCAGAGCCTTGTTAAGCGCGATGTATTTTTACGGTTCCTATATCGTATCCCTGAGCAACCTTTACTTTTACCTCAATACCAGGATTGTGAAACCAACTGGGTTCCAAAACAATCGTTTATGCACAGATTTTCAAAAGAAGCAACATCAATAATAAAATAACTTTTAAATTATATAGCACCTTTAAAAGATTATAATATTTCCTAGAATTATCTTGTACCTGCCTGTATACCTACCTAAATGAATTGTCAAAATAACGAGTGAATTGTTAAAACACAAATAAATTAAATTAATTATTGTTGATCATAAACATACAGGGTCATTGACCGATCAAGTATTCATAGATAGCTACACGTCAAGAACGGCGACAATGTTTACTATTTTTATAGTACCCGCGATTTGTCCAGTCATCTCCAAATATAAATAATTAACCTACCGCCAATTTACGTGCCAGAGCGAGACGGAGCATGTAACGCGAACTGGTTCACCCATTTGTATAAAAGACCGGCGCTCCGATAAATAAAGAGATATTCGTATTGTCATTCAGTCAACTGTCAAGACTTTGTTATTTATTTACCTGCTGTCCACTTATCGATTTATATCCGCATTCCTGAGTCCATATTTATTGATAACAAATCAAGATCATCATGACTTATAGAAATAAGCAATCCGCTATATTGATGATTCTGTACGAGAAGTAACGCAGAATCAACTAAAACGAAGATAACGATGTCGATATCAAAATCATCAGCACGTCCTAATAGGACACATGCTACACTGATAGCGACCATCGTTACAATCTTATTCTGAAAATAAATCCACCCTTATTCTATTAATTATGACAACAAACAATTAAAAAAGAGCCGTTTGGAGAGCAGAGTCTACTTTAAGACCGTTTTAAGTCAAGATTCGATCCCAGTATTATGGACGGATTAAAAATATTATAATAAAAAAGTTAGTTGTAAAGACTGGAAGGTAGTGTCTGAGGCTATTGTTTAAGGAACTTCCTCGCATCTTTTATATTGTGTTGAATTACACTTTCGTTGTATAGAGTACCACCTGGCGGGCTAATGCCATGTGACAATATCTTCCAGCCAACCAGGAAGATGTTGAGGAGAACATATATCATGAAAAAATATATTGATTGTTCTTTCCATTTTTTTAATTATGCAATACCCCGTTCTTCAAGAAGCCAAAGTTGATAGAGAGTTGCTGACTAATATTAAAATCCGAAAGGTTTCCTATTTGGGTCATGTACTTAGAGGAGAAAAGTACAAATTACTG